>JAJHSJ010001045.1:0-124188 GCA_021015155.1 Magnolia officinalis | reverse complement strand
TGCGTTGATGGGGATTACATGCACTCGATTAAATGTTTGCTTGCATAACTTAATTTATAGTTTTCCCTACTCGATTTCATGCCATGGTCGCTGAATTTCATGTTTGGGCTTACTCAATTTATAGTTTGCCCTACTGAATTTCATGTTTAACCCCCCCCCTTGCTGAATTTCATATTTACCCTGCTCAATTTGTATGTTGTCTCGCGCATTTTTTTCAGCTTACTCCTTATTTCCTTAAGATTTGTATCATTCTCATCTATAAGGGCAACGAGTTTTCGGTCTTCTATTATTTTAATTGAGTTAGGAATTATGGCAAGCTTCCTTGTTTAACGTTTTATTGATAATTTCTCATTGTATTGATTTCCAGATTATGGCTACGAGAATCATCTGTTGCTATGGCGGGGAGTTTAGAATGGGAAAACAGCATTGGATGTACAAGAGTGGAAGTACAAAACTATTTCGCTAGATGTTGATACTACGTACGAGGAACTTCTATCCAAAATGTACCAGGATTATGAAGAGTACACCAACAATTGTGATGTTCGGATGAAAGTTTTGTATCCCTGCTCCAATAAATCATCATCCCTCCAACCGTACTCGAGGACGACGATGACGTGAAAGAGTTCCTGGCACCAGCACACTGGAGCATTCGAAAAAGTTCATCCCTTTGGTCATCGAGACAATCCAACACATAAATATGACAACACACGTTGACAGTCTGACCGAAGAGCATGGCGTGGAATTTTTCAATATAAGCCAAATCCATTACAAGTAGGAGGAACAAATGATCGACTCCCCGAGCCGCCCAAACATCAAGATTTGTGAGTGTCCAAGTCAGCGATGCATGTGACGTTGACCTCATTTGTGATTACATGACACCCGCCTCTAGTAACAACAGCAGATTGCCGTCATAATCCACAGCCCGAAGATACTCAATCCTGAAAACGACATCCCGCATCCAGACATGCCCGAAACATCAAACTTCAACACCCGTCAAGTTCCCGTGCGTTTGATGATGCTGCATTCACCAATGCAGCAATGCTGGAATATACGGATTCGTTAAGTGAATCAATCGAGATAGGCGAAGGGCAAACATTCAAGACAAGAGTCGGTGCCAACATGTTTTGAGCCTATTTGCCCTTCAAAATAAATTCCAGTACAAGGTACTGTACTCAAATCCCGGAGATTTACGGTCGTATGCTTCGATGATAGATGTAAATGAAGGTTCATGCATCACGCGTTGGTGATTCGGGGGTTTTCAAGATACGGACTTATACGAGAAATCACACGTGTGGCATGTCATGGATGATGAGAGCGATCACCAGCAAGCAAGCATAAGTTAGCATGTGATTTAGTTGTTAGCCGCATCGAGCAACGCCTGGGGTTGAGGCCACGTGATATTATCTTCGCCATGCAAGGGAATAATAATATGTTATCAGTTATAGGAAGGCATGGGCACCAGGGAGCTTGCAATCAATCAGGTGATGGGGTCTTATGAAGACTCCTACAATCAACTCCCCTTGTATTTGCATGAGTTGAGGACGGTCAACCCGGGGACAGTGACTGCCCTGCGTGTTAACAAGAGACTTTCAGGTTTGAAAGATGTTTTGTTGCACTCGGACAATGCATTAAAGTTTTCAGAAATCATTGCGGAGGGTATTAGCCATTGACGGGACACACTTAAAGGGCAAATACAAGGGTGTTCTATTCATCGCCACGGCCTTAGATGGGGACAACCATATATTTCCAGTTGCATTTGGCATCGGAGAATCGGAGAACGGTAGCATTGGAATTGGTTCCTTACTTACCTTAGGCGATGCGATAGGGTCTTTGGAGGATCTTGTTATTATATCTGATCGACATAAGGTTTACTGAAAGAGGTTCCCCAAGTCTTCCCACGTGCAATTCATGGCTACTGCTCGTATCATATCTACAGAAACTTGGTGGACACCTTTAAAGAGAAGTCATTGGAGATGTACTTCTGGCGGGCAGTGAAGACATGTAGGGTGGTTTGAATTTGAAAAATTAATGCATGATATCGAAATATCCCAACCCCGCAGTACATGCATGGCTGACAGAAATCGGATACGAGAGATGGGCATCTTCGTACTTTCTAGGAAAAAGATTCAACTTGGTTACTTACAAATATTTCGAGTGTATTAATGCCCTCTTCAAAAGAAGCACGCGAATACCCAGTTACGAAATTAATTGAAGGGGTTAGATTGAAGATACAGGAATTGTTTTATAAGAGGAGAGAATCTGCGCATTGTTTGTAGGGCCATTGACGTCATGGGCGGAGCAACAGTTAAAGAATCTTGTGCAGAAAGGCGCGAAATGTTCGCTGTTATCCTATTTCTCGAGATGATACTATGTTGTGGGAGATTATAATGATACCGTCAAGCTCATTGAGTGTTTTCGTGTACATGTCGCGAGTTTGGCGTGAAGGGGTACCCTTGTATGCATGTCCTGTCAGCATGTATAAACTACAATCTCCCTCATTACTCATACTGTTCCCCATCTACACACGGTGCAAAATTACATAGCTACGTATAACGAACCGGTGTACCCATACGTGATAAGAGTGAGTGGGAAGAAATTTCAGTGGGCTTCAAGGAGTATTGTGCGCAAATTAAACCCCCAGGACAAAGGAGGTCTGCTGAAGACCCAAAAAGCTTAGAATTCCATCGCGTGGAGAGAATCGAAAACATAAAGTGTGGGCGATGCAAACAAACTGGGCATAATCGCCGAAAGTGCAAGTTGCTCATTCCTGAAAAATAGCATACTTTGTATTTATTTTGTGTTTTGATGTATAGCATACTTTGTAATCTTCGTGGATGATTAATGAACTTTCTCTATCTTGTTCCCACTGTTTTTGCTGCTTGTCCCGCTATAGGATGCCGATTAGGAAAATGCCAATTGGAAATAATGCAAGGCAATTGCATTGATACTATAATGAGCAAAAGCTCAAATATGCCTGATAGACAAGAACTTCTTCAGCGTGCATAAAAGGGAACCCGACTCACTGCTTTTTCAGTTTGCCTCGCTCAATTTCTACGTTTGCTGAAAAAGGAAATAACCTTCAGCATGCCAAATAGCAACTACATTGTACACTGACAATGATAACAAGACTGGAAAGACATAACTACCCATGGTACTTTAACAAATCCACTGACACCCCATCAGTTTGCCCCTCATATTTCAATTTGCCCTCGATGTTTTTCTAGTTTGCCCTCGCTGTTTTCTAGTTTTGCCCCGCTGTTTTCCTAGTTTGCCCCCCCGCTTTTTTCTAGTTTGCCCCGCCCATATTACCAAATCCCTCGCTGTTTTTCTAGTTTGCTCCGCTGATATTCAGTTTGCCTCGCTGTTTTTCTAGTTTGCTCCTCTTATATTTCAGTTTGCCTCGTTGTTTTCTCCTAGTTTTGCCTCGCTGTTTTTCCTAGTTTGCCTCGCTGCTTTTCCTAGTTTGCCTCGCTCCTTTTTTTAGTTTGGCCTCGCTGCTGCTTTTCCTAGTTTGCCTCGCTCCTTTTCCTAGTTTGCCCTCGCTGTTTTTCCTATTTGCCTCGCTCCTTTTCCTAGTTTGCCTCGTTGTTTTTTCTAGTTTGCCTTGCTTCTGCTTTTCCTAGTTTGCCTCGCTCTTTTTCCTAGTCTATAACCTATGACCTAAATATATTCTCAAATCCCTAAACCTACACCTACACCTAATCCTAATCTCAACTCTCTAACCTAACCTAAACCTAAACTTGAAAACCCAAACCTAAAACCCGATCCCGAACTCGAACCCGATTTCCTAAACCTAACCTTAACCTATTCTCAAATCTCTAAAACCTAAACCTAATCCTAATCTAAACGCCTAACCTAAACCTAAACCTAAACCTTAACTTGAAAACCTAAAACTTAAACCCAATCCTGAATTCATACAGTACTGCACATCATAAACCAAAGCGGAAACACTTTCACTGATAATCTAATGTTAGTACATGTTCCCATACACACCTAACCAAGTGAAAACATAAAGAGAAATTGACAACTGTACGACCAGTATATTTGGCCCACAACCTTTTTAAGCCCATTTCTTTTTTGTTGCCAAGAATACTCCCCAGGCATACGGACAGAACCTTGTCCATGACGAAAATGTCCCGGCTCTAAAACAGACGTCCCTTTCAATGCTGTCATACCCATCTCCATTGAAAATCTGATTACTTCTTAGCGAATTTCCCTGCTCTTCATCCTATCCGACCAGATCTTATTCTCCGATTACTTCTTCTCCTTTGTGACTGTCCACCTAAACACAAAAACTCTTTTCTTAACTTTTTATTTTCCCTTTGTCCGGTCGAGATTACAGACCCCACCGAGTTATTGATGAAGACCGTGAACTGACCTCAAGTGACCGTGAACTGAGTTAAAATGACGTGAACTGACTTAAACTAGAAAAACAGTGGGGCAATTCACATGCATTTCACGGATAATTCCTCTAATTTCACGGTCAATTCTATGCATTGCAAGACAATTCCCTTCAATTCACAGAAGTTGTGAAAAATGGAAAACAGTCAGAGTCGACCGGGTCTTACCCGGTCTACCCGAACTCTTTGGACAGTTACCCGTCGACCGGGTTGTGACCCGGTCGACCCCATTTTTGTAAAATTTACTTAAATGGGGTCGACCGGTAACTTCCCGATCGACCGGGTAACTGTCCAGAGAGTTGGGGTCGACCGGGTAATACCCGGTCGACCGGGTCCGGCTGTCCCGTTTCCCAAAAAACCCTTTTCTTTTATTCTTTCCATTGCTCCCCATTTTCGTTTCCAACTCCGGCCAAAACCGTCTATTTTCTCTTCTTCCACCATTCCGAAACGGAATCTTTCCATCCCTCCATTGTGGAAGATTTGCAACACCCCATGGCCAAGAAGCGTGACGCACAGGATGGGCCGGAACAACAGTTTAAATCGTCGCTCCAAGAGAAGGGAAGACGTTGAATGCTTAACTGCGGCGGGAGCGGCTACGCTGGCTACGAGATTGAGACCCTCGATCAGTCCTTCCACGTCTTGGGCCGGCCCGTCAACAAGACGCAGCAAGGGAGTAGATGCACAACTAGCCATTGATTTGAGCAGATTCGCCGAACGCAAGGTAACCTTTGAGAGGTATGTAGAGAAAGACTTGTTCGTCGATACAACAAAGCTCAAGTGGCTTGCAAAGATGGGGTGGAATCCCATCTTCACACCCTACAAAATGCCGACGCCGAGACGGTGCGCCATTTCTATGCTTTCAATTCAGAATCCAAATCTACAGTCAATGACCTTCGACTAGCAATCGGTAATTCCTTGATAACATTTAAAGTGTCTGACATTGAGAGGATTAGTGGGGTGCCATGTGGGACAGTGATTGTTCCATATAAGGATGCGAAGAGGTCTAGGTATAGGGACGAGAGGACTGTTTTTGTTTGTGGCGAACTTAAGCAATGGGTCGTAGGTGATAATGGGTCGTAGGTGATAACTGCTGGAGTTCAACAAGGATGCTTCCGTTTACGGTTCCTCCACCCTTGTTTTCACGTACAATCTGTATTCCTAGATCGGGAAATCATACACAAGTAACACAGTGTATGTTGGAGGTTTTGTATTTATTAGGTACAGGTGTGAAAGTTTGCTACCCGTCTATTGTAATGCGTCACATCTTGAATGCCACCACCACCAAAACCAATCTATCCTTACCCTTCGGTCGGTTGATTTGTAAGATGGCCAAAGATTGTGGGTTTGGTTTCATCCTCACTGCGCCTTTAGAGTCGCAAAAATTTTATTGACGAGAATACTATTAAAAGAATGAAATTGATTCAGCAAGAAGATCTTGAAAGAGGAGAAGAGTCAAAGGAAGGAGAAGAAGAAGAGGAGGAGGAAGAAGAGGAGGAGGAGGGGAAGATAATGATGAAGACATTGATGAAGATTTTGTGCCCCCCCACGTATACATGAGCGCTTCAGCCGGGTGGAAGAGGAACTGGCCTCTGTTCGGTCAGAAATAACTGATATGAGGGCTGAAATGAAGACCCAAAGGACCGAACAGGGGCAATGGAATGAGAAGATCTTTCGCATCCTGAAGGATCTGTTATGCTGTGTTCAAAAGGATGAAGCAGCACCGCACCGAACTGATTCACAAACTGGATGATTGATATCCGTGATCTAGTAGACCACTTCTTCAGATCCTTGAAGAAGAAACGGGAGCTAAAGCGCATACAGATCCATCAACATTTGTTTTCGTTTTGTGTGTTTGGAGCGGTGTTAGCATTTGTGGAACACTAGTTTTTTTTTTGGTTTGTTTGGTTTTGAGGATTTGCCTGACTGCTAATTTTTGTATTGTTTATCAGGTTTGGTGAACAAAATGAGTTTTATCTTTCCTTTTATTTGTTTGTGTGCTTATGAGTTTGTGTGTATGCGATAGAAAAGTCAGTGGTAGGTTGTCCTGTATCAATCCCTACTGGGGGTGGCGGACACTGAAGTGTACTAACAGGCTGACAAAAAAAAAACAAAAAGCATCAAATGAATGGTTAAGAAATATTGGGGATTGAATGCCTAAATCTGAAAATCTCTTGGGGCCACAGAAGTTTTGGATCAAATTGATATTTATGTTTTCCCTTCATCCATTTTACGTGACCTCATTAACAAGTTGGAAGTAAAAAAAACATCACACCGGTCCCTACTAAGGTTTCAACAGTGGGGTCATTATCACCACTGTTTCCTGTCCTGTGGTCCACCCGAGCCTTTGAGAGTGAATTGATTATTGACTCATGCCCCAAATAGCTCAAAGCAGGGGAACTGAAAATCTTGAAGTCTAATAGAAATGGTGACCGTATATAAATAGTATGTTATGCATGATAATAAGGTGAAATTTACGACTGTATCGATCCCACGTTTATTCGTTGGATATTCTTGAAACAATACAAACTTAACATACGCAGTTGCAATGGTTAGGAAACTGACGCGACATTCATTGTGAGTGCATTAAGGCTTTTCAAGTACTAAAAAAATAAAAAAATCAGCGGAAACCCGAAATCCATTATTGAAGTAAGTTTTTTGTCAAAATTGAGCAAAATATATTGTTAGAATCATGCATCCATTAATCCCCTCAAATCTTCAATCCAGTTTTATGAAACTAGTTAAATTCATTTTAAAACTGATTGGATACCCTCATCCCTTTCTTCAAATTCACTCTTCCTCCATGTTCCTTAAATTTCCAAGTTTAGTCCCATTGTTTAAATACACTAATATCATTATGGTGACCGTATATAATGGACCAACCGATTCAAAGCCATGCTAAAACTGAAAGATATTGAACCAGCCACTTTCTAGTAGCAATGCATGGTTGGGTTTTGTAACTGAAAATGACTAATCCTAAGGGCATTGAATCCATTACTCAATGCAACTTCAGTACTGAATCTATTATCAACATGTTCATGGTTCATCACTTGCAGGTATTAATAGTTCCTGTGCTTGCATTGCCTGCTGCTCTATGGCCTTAATTGTGAGATGACAAGTTAAAATTTAAGTCACAAGTATCCATTAAAAAGTTTCTTAATATTTTACTTGTAATGTAGAGATCCATCAACTTTAATCACATGTTTAATATTTGATGGCATGAGGAAGATCTGAAATGCCATAATGCAGTTAGATTAAATTGTAGATGATGACAGAGATTTAGAGGTATGAACAGCGTTGGATGTGCATGAACAACGATTTTTATATCCTATTGGGACATGAAAAAAAAAATCAATTTAAGAAACAAGGACATGCATTAACAAAATCAATGATGAGGATAAAATGGTTCCTTTGTGTATTGCGAATTGTAAGAATCTGTAATTTTTTATTTTTCTCAAAGAAAGTGTCACGAATTGCAAGAATGTGAAATTTCCTAAAACTCAAGCCATAGTACGAGCTCTCCAAATAGATGGACGGTTTGGATATAACACAAAATTCATAATGGGACCCACAAATATCGGTGGGGATTAGGATTATAAAAAAGGAAAAAAAAAACAAAACGCCGGAAAAAAAAACTAAGAAGGGTCTATTGCTACGGAGTTGTAGTCTCAATTGCTACAGATTATAACCATAGCTGTATATACATAACCGTAGCTATAGGTAACCCGATCCAGGGATCCAGTTATTGTCCAGCGAGTTGGGTTGACCGGGCCCAACCCGGTCGACCCCAACTCGCTGGACAGTAACCCGGTCGACCGGGTAACAACCCAGTCGACCCCATTAGGTAGATTTCACGTAAATGGGGTCGACCGGGTACTTACCCAGTCAACCGGTTAACTCTCCGGTGAGTTGGGGTCGACCGGGTAGTACCCGGTCGACCCCGAATGTTTTCTATTATTTTTTCATTCAATCTCCACTGTTTTCTATCATGTGGTCCATTGAGCTTTAGATCTACATCATTTTTGGGTACATGATAGTGAATTGAAGGGGATTGACCGTGAAATGCATTGAATTGAAGGGAATTGTCCGTGAAATGAGTGGAATTTACCGTGACGCTCCAGGGATTGTCCGTGAATTGCAAACCCACATAGAAGTTTATCCGCTGCACTAATTGAGTTTGCGTTCACATTCACATTCACATTCACATTCATATCCATTCATCACATTCACATTCACATCCATCTAAACCAAAACGACGTAAATCCATCCAAACACACAATCTTCCTGATATACACCTGTTATACAATATATTTCATCACATTCACATTCACATTCACATCCATCTAAACCCAAACTACGTAAATCCATCCAAACACAAACTACATCCATCCAAACACAAACAATCTTATTCACATTACATTCATACACGCATAATACATATAAAAGTTTAGGTTAGGTTATAAGCTATAGGTTTAGGGAATTGAGAATAGGTTAAGGTTTAGGTTTAGGAAATCGGGCTCGGGTTCGGGTTCGGGATCGGGTTCAGGTTTGGGTTTTCAAGTTTAGGTTTAGGTTTAGGTTTAAGAAATCGGGTTTATGATTAGGGATTTGAGAATAGGTTAAGGTTTAGGTTAAAGAATTCAGGATTGGGTTTAGGTTTGGGCTTTCAAGTTAAGGTTTAGGTTTAGGTTTAGGTTAGGTGGTTTAGATTAGGATTAGGTTCAGGTTTAGAGATTTGAGAATAGGTTAAGGTTTAGGTTTAGGAAATCGGGTTCGAGTTCGGGATCGGGTTTAGGTTTGGGTTTTCAAGTTTAGGTTTAGCTTTAGGTTAGGGAGTTAAGATTAGGATTAGGTGTAGGTGTAGGTTTAGGGATTTGAGAATATATTTAGGTCATAAGTTATAGACTAGGAAAAACAGTGAGGCAAACTAGGAAAAACAACGAGGCAAACTAGGAAAAAGGAGCGAGGCAAACTAGGAAAAAGCAGCGAGGCAAACTACGAAAAGGAGCGAGGCAAACTAGGAAAAGCAGCGAGGCAAACTAGGAAAAGGAGCGAGGCAAACTAGGAAAAACAGTGAGGCAAACTAGGAAAAACAGCGAGGCAAACTAGGAAAAGGAGCGAGGCAAACTAGGAAAAGCAGCGAGGCAAACTAGGAAAAGGAGAAAGGCAAACTAGGAAAAGTAGCGAGGCAAAGTAGGAAAAACAGCGATGCAAACTAGGAAAAAGAGCGAGGCAAACTAGGAAAAGCAGCGAGGCAAACTAAAAAAGGAGCGAGGCAAACTAGGAAAAGCAGCGAGGCAAACTAGGAAAAACAGCGAGACAAACTAGGAGAAACAGCGAGGCAAACTAGGAAATATCTTGAGTCTATCAAACCATTTGAAGGATTTAAGGCCGGTTCGATCTGGTGGAGTTGCCAATATCAGTCATCTCCAGCCCTCACGTGTGGTGCGTTGAGGGGGAATGCATGTGTTTTATATTTATATATTGCATATATCAACTTTGCTCTTCGGATACAATAATTTTATTTAAATGAGGTGTACATTCGATCTTACCCATGTAAATTCAAACTTGCTCTTTCTTGTTTATCCATGGAAAAAATGTAAAGAAAAAACCAACTAATGGCTAAATTAATAGGAGGAGAAAAAGAAGGCTTCTGGGGACATGGATTTCCTTGTAAAGCCTTTAATGAGAAGTTCTCGTGCAAGGATCTTGGGTGGGGCCCACTGCAATGTATGTGAGAAATCCATTTTGTCCATCTGTTTTGCGAGCTCATTTTAGAAAGTGCGTCAAAAAATGAGGTGGATACAAAACTCAGGTGGGTCACAAGAGAGTAAAAATCGGGGAAAGAAATTCCTACTGTTGAAACCTTCTAAGGCTCCACCTTGATGTTTATATGCTATTTAAACCGTTTACAAGGTCATTCCCAATGGGATGAAGTAAAAACACCAAACTTATAGCTTGATACAAAACTTTTATGACCATAAAAATGCTTCAACAGTTCTTAGCGAATTCCCACGCTTTCCTCTCGTGTGGCCCACTTGAGTATTGTATCCGCTTCATTTTCGGTCACATGTTTTAAAATGAGCACGCAAAATGGATAGACAGGGTGGATTTATCACAAACATCACAGTGGGCCCCACCCCGAATCTTTGGCCAACAACTTACTGTGAAAGGCATTTGCAGGAATTCCACGTCCATTTCTTGTTTCGTGGAATGAAAAATATCAAATGCTTTTATAAAGAGATAGGTTAGGGTTGGTGGCCATAAGGTGCATGTGAGGGGACGTAAGTTGGTGACCATAAGGTGCACGTGAGGGGACGTATCGTGTATGAGGGGTATTTATTATTGTGTTAGTGCATTTTAACTGATACTAAAAAACAACAGGATGAAGGAAAAATTAAGGAAAAGATGGAATAAGAAAAAAATATTTCCTTATTTTTTAAATTCAAACTAGGAAAAACAGCGAGGCAAACTAGGAAAAGGAGCGAGGCAAACTAGGAAAAAGCAGCGAGGCAAACTAGGAAAAGCAGCGAGGCAAACTAAAAAAGGAGCGAGGCAAACTAGGAAAAATAGCGAGGCAAACTAGGAAAAACAGCGAGGCAAACTAGGAGAAACAGCGAGGCAAACTAGGAAAAGGAGCGAGGCAAACTAGGAAAAGCAGCGAGGCAAACTAGGAAAAGGAGCGAGGCAAACTAGGAAAAGCAGCGAGGCAAACTAGGAAAAACAGCGAGGCAAACTAGGAAAAGGAGCGAGGCAAACTGAAATATCAGCGAGGCAAACTAGAAAAATAGCGAGGCAAACTAGGAAAAGGAGCGAGGCAAACTGAAATATTAGCGAGGCAAACTAGAAAAACAGCGGGGCAAACTATAAAATCAGCGAGGGATACATGAAAATGAGTGGGCCAATGACGCGCATTGAGTTCCATGTGCTTTGAACTTGATTGACGAGCATAGTGAGGCAAATGGAAAATATAGTGGGACAAAGTATAAAGTTCATTTCATCATCCACCAAAAATTACAAAGTATGCTATACATTATAACTTACAATTCCGACGAATACACGGAAAATTTTCTAACTATGCTATCCACCAAACTTACAAAGTATGCTATACATTTCCAACTTACAAAGTATGCTATACATCATAACTTACAATGTATATTCAACGATGTAGATAATACAATATATACAACATCTTTCCAAAATTCAGCCCATGCCCCACACAAATATCATCTACAAAGTAGAGACAGACAATCATAAGCTATTGACTTCCTCCAATTGGCGGTCAATTTTTGCATATCTATTCCCACCAACGTGAGACCGCTACACAAAATGTCGATGTATTTCATTACGAATATACCACAATCATAACCATTGTTCTGCTTCGGCGCAGATTCATCGACTTTGACGGTCCACTTTTTCCCTTCAAGCGCAGTGCCGTCTCTAGTGGCATAGAAGAGAATAGGGAGTGCAGCAGTCATCTTCTTCATCTTTTGCTTGTACTTCGGCAATAAATTTGTGCACAAGCTATCCACAACAACAATTTCTCTTGATCTAGGATAGATGACAAGTAAAAACCAATGTGAATTTTCATGATTAATGGGTGTATAGACCTGTTCATGATTCACAAAATAATATATTAGTTAAACATGATAAAAGACATAACAGTAAGAGATGATGCTCTATGACAAGTGCATTACCCGTTCATAACACCACATTGCCTTGGCGTATGGTTGATCTCGGTACTTTGCAATTGCATAAGCCGTACTCATCTGTCCTAATAGCTCGGCCCGTTCAGACGCCGATTTGGAGTCCCAGTATGCAATCAAAACAGGCAAACACCCCTCAAGGCTTTGCTGTTACAAACATGATGAAAGTTCAATACATGTCGCAAAATGAAATTTTCTAACAGATTACAGATTAACGCAATAAATAGTTACCGTAAAATACGTAGGACAAAACTTGCAATCCTGAGGATATGCTATTGAACGGTCGTTATGCCTACGCTCCAGGAAGTCGATGTATGTGTCGATAGCCTAATCAATAGGATAGTAGAATGTTACTCATAAATTCATATAACACATAATTATATGTCAGTCAATGCATATAGAGAATAAATTAGTAATGCTTACCTTGCTATCAACCCATGCATCCTTCAGCCATATCGTACTGAACCATTTTTCCGCTGCCGTAGCCTTGTTTGCTTCATACCAGTCCTCTGCCTCTTTCACCTCTTGTGCCGATAGTATCCTAAAAGGATCCATTTGTAGGGGAAATGGTATCAGAGAAGTTGCAAAAGCTGTTACTTGCTCGGGTTCGAGAAACGGCCCACGGGTTGTATCGAATGCAGACAGGGACAAGTACGGAGACATCTTATAATATGACGGCTTCGGTATCCTTTTGTTTCTCCTTTCATAAACTGGATGAGAAGTGGATGCATTCAATACATTACCTTTGACATTACTATACGACAGCCCATCCAAAACCCCATGTCTAAGTTCTGTATGTGGGCCATCATTTACTTCCCCTCTCTTCCTCAACTCCTCACCCTCCTCCTCCATTACAAAACATCCCCTCTGTGTACTTCTACCTTTCTTCTCCTTATTAAACTCCTCCCTCTCATTAGCAAACTTTTCTATGTTATGAAAAAATAATTCCTTCTCCATCCTGAATTGCTCTTTCTCTTTCAGTAACATATTTTCCTTCTCATCAATCATTGCTTCTTTACGTCTCATCACTTCCCTCTCTTTTCTCAATTCGTCCTCTCCTTCTTCAATTCCTCTCTCTCCCTCTTCAACTCCTCCCTCTCAATCCGAAATTCCTTCATAAAAATAACATTCTTCCTAACACCCCCCATTGGTAAACCCTCCCTCGGTCCCTCTCCCTCCACGCCTTTCTCATCGTTATCATCTGACTCGTCATCCTCATCATGATCAATCTCATTACCCTCCTCATCATCTTCTTGGGTTTCAGTGACCTACAAAATGTATAGATAGATATGTAAGAGTAAGGATAACTTTACACATGTAGAAAAAATATAGTTCATTTTTCATAACATCTCACCTGGAAACTGTCACGCACCGAGCGAACAACATCCGTTTCCCATTCTCGTGGCGTTGGTTCTAATTTCATTACTATCGATGTCTGCAAAAGAACAAGGAGTAATGTTAAATAAAAAATTGATAAGGTTGTCAAGTTAAGCAAAGTAAATGCTGGACATATATAAACTTACAGCTTTACTCTGGAAAATAGCATGTATTCTTTTGTACCTCCAACACTTCCAGCCTCGATATTGAATGAAGCGTGAAATTTCATGGGGAACATACGAAACAACACACTCTTGTAGGGCCGGTAATATCTCTACTGCCCATACCTGTTAGAATGAAATTGCACCAGGTTAAAAATTCAAAGATGACTATAGAGGGAAAACATATAGAAAATAAAAGATGTTCTTACTTGTAGAGGAAGGATGCAACCACATACAGTGTACCGAGGAGAACTTGATGTGGCAACGGCAATTTCGATTCCTTGCAACATTGTCATGTATCCCAAACTACCCCAAGGATACACATAGAAATCATCTAACGAGTCCACCAGGTGAATATAATCCATGTTGCACATAGTTTTCGGATCGGTTCCCCTAAGAAAGCACTCCATAACTAGAAGTATGGCAACCTTCACGACGTCCTCATGCTTATTGGTGTCAACTAATCTCTCAAACACGCCCATTAGGTGCTTCTTTAACACTGGATGTTCTTTGAAGTATTTGTCTCTTAGTATACTCGTACTGTAACGATTCTTGGGTACAGTAAGATCTCCAGTCTTAAGACCGGTAATGAGGGCGAAGTCCATCTCAGAAAATTACAATCGCCTCCCCTTGATCTTAAATACTGAATCACCTTTGTATATTTCTAAAAGTAGCTGAAATATAGCCCCTACAAAGCTAAAGGATGTAACATGCAATAAAAACGCGAAAGGGGATTGCCTGAACAGATTTAGGCGACTATCGTGCTTCTCCACTCCATCCTTCACCTTGTAACCACCAAGTCAGTGTACACCTACATGTTGGCTTGGAGATGACGGCAGAATTTTCATTGCCTGCAGAGATGGATTTAAAAACATATCAAACATAAAATTAACAAGATAAAACATTGTCTATAAAATCAGACGGGCATGCTACAAATTCAGCGGAGCAAACTAGAATATCAACGGGGCATACTAGAAAGTTAGCAGGGCAAACTAGAAAATCAGCGAACTAAGCTAGAAAGTCAGTGGGGAAAAATATGAAAATGAGCGGGGCAAACTAGGCAATCAGCGGGGCAAACTTAACAAATAATTTCATGGCTTGAGCCAATTCCTATAAACGTATCCAATGTTCAAATGGAACACACCAAATTAAATTTACAATTGAACTTCTAATGTTGATCATTTCATCTAGGCCACAGAAGTTTTGGATCAAGCTTATAATTGTTTATTCTATTGATCCATGTCAGTATGATCTTATGTCTAGGTTTGATAACAAACAAACATACATCACTGTTGGGCCCACTGATTGGCCCGCTGATTTCATGTTTGCCCCGCTAATTCTCATCAAGGTATACCAATTTCTACATCACAACATAGACATACCTTGCCACTTGCCCTTAATTATATTCAAAGGAAAATATCGTTGATTCTAAGGTACAGCTCAAGAAAGTTGTAATATGCATGATACACATGAGCCAAAGATATTGAAGGATCAATTAGCTTCAACCGGCTAAGGGTTAGTTTGGGCAGTGGGATTAGAAGGGATTAGGTGGGGATGGGATTCATCTGCTCTTGTGCCAATTCCACTCCTTGTTTGGGAGGAATGGAAATGCTTGGAATTAATTAAATGGAATTGCATTGGGTCGTGTGCTAATTTCACTCAATGTTTGGAAAGTTGTGTAGGTCCCAACATGATGTGTGGGCTATATCCACACCGTCCACCCATTTATCGAGATTATTTTAGAGCATGGGCCAAAAAATCGGGTAAATCTAATGCTCAAGTGGACTCCACCATAGAAATCAATAGGGATTGAATACTTACCGTTGAAAACTTCTTTGGTGCTACATAAGTTTTGGATCTATCTGATTTTTAGGCCCTTGCCATAAAATGAGGTTACGAAACAAATGAACGGTTTAAATATAACACATGTATGTTATTCTAAGTAATTTCAAATGATGGTGGGTATATTCATTCAATGTACCACCGTATTATCAACAAAGTAGGGCATTAATTTAATCCCATGGTAATAGGGGACAACCCTGCCATGGGTAATAATTATGTTTTTTGAATCCCATCCCCACCTAATCCCTTCTAATCCCACTGCCCAAACTGACCCTAAAATAAGCTCGCCGCTTAGGCAAGTAGCATTGAGCAATGCTCGCAAGGATAACTCAATGAGGTGTTCATGAGTCATATATGACTTTCCTCGTTATTACAAGGTTGCGTAGCTTAGTCAACGTAGCGCGTCCCAAGGTTGCGTAGCTTTGTCAGCACAAAAGATAAGGAACACTTGCCTTTATTCGGCCAGCATAGGGACATGGCCGTATGACAGGGAGTCAAGGCATGTATCTGTTCAAGTTTGTAGCTTTTACAGTGTTGGACCCCACATCATGTTATATACAAGGAGACATAAACATACCTTGGCACATGCCCGCAATTACATTCAAAGGAAATCAGCGGGGCAAACTACAAGATCAGCGGGCATGCGTGTATATATACGTCTGTGTGGGAAAAGATTCTATATGGTCGAGCTCATGTGAACTACCAATGAGGTCGAGCTGTGTGGGCCCTATCATGAGGTATGTCAAACATCTACCCCATCAATTAGATGCACCATTCCATGGTGGGCCTAGAGCAAAAAAATCAAGTTAATTCGTGACTTTTGTAGGCTACACCACGTACAAAACTTGAGAGGGGTTACCTTCCATTAAAACATTCATATTTGCCGTTTGGGCCCACCGAAATGTGTTTCACAAATCCAGCCCATCCACAATGTGTGTCCCACTTGGATGAGGGGTCAGACAAGTTTTAGACACATCCAAATTTCAGGTGGGCCCCACCAAGTAATTTTATATGTTTTAGCCATGTCTTCACATGATTTTAGATGGTATGGCCCACCTGAGTTCCGTATACGGCTGATTTTTCGGCTGTCCCATAATTTAGAGGGGACCCATCAAGTTCACGGTGTTGATGTTCGACATACATCATGGTGGGGCCCACACAGCTCGACCTCATGGGGAGATCCCATGAGCTCGATCGTATATAACCTTTTCCTCTAGTTAAAAAATATAAAAGGAACTACATACATTCCATGTGGGGGCAACTGAGTTTAAAATATACCTTTGCTGCGTGCTTTCTTCTCTGGACCGACCATTTTGAGAAGAAGACAAAATGCGATTGAGGGGGGCCCACAAAAAGGGTTTTTAGAGGTCTTTCTGCCAGAAAACAGTGAGGAAAGGGGGTGAAAGCAACGGCTGTGAAAGCAACAGTGGAACGGGAGGGGAAAAAGAAGCAGTGAAAATGGGAGAGGAAAAGCCACAGCCGTGAAAGGAGGGGTATTTTTGTCCTGAAATGTTGCGTCCATACGAGGAGGTCCAGTTGCGTATTCTAAGTTTGTATTGTTTCAGAAAAACCGCTGGATAAAAGGTGGGGTCCACAGTCGTAAATTTCTCTAAAAAAAAATCAACGCTCTATGAGTTTCTAATGAAATCCAATCTGTCCATCATCTGTGCAACCTTCTTTTCTTATCGAATCCCAAAAAACAGTCAGACCATGTAAAAAGCATGCCTAAATCCTCAACAATCAAATTCTGTCGCCCAAATGAGTTCTGAAATGGTCTGATCTTTGAGTGTCCATTCATCCTACTTGGATTCATCTTCTCAATGGCTCAGATGGTGTATAACAGTGGGCCCCACATGCAATAATAAAGATTTACCATGCAGTGTGGCCCAGTTGAGTTTTGGATCCACCAGACTTTTGGGTGTCTAGGATAACATCAAGGACCACATGATGGACGGTTTAGATGTCACTATAACATCACAGTAGGGCCCACACTTCGATTTCTATGTTAAGCTTGTGATAGAAACGTTTACATGGATCCGGCTTCTTCATTTTTTTAAAAGGAAAGGATAAAAATCAAAATCAGAAGGTTCCATATTAGGAGAAAGATTAAAATACAAATCAGATTATGTTGCGTGACTCTTGGGATTCTTAGTTAAAAGATATTATGTTTTTATACCTAGAAACACCTTTTATGGTCTTTTCATTGAGTAGCGCTCTAGTGGTACCGCGGACTACCGTTGGCTACGGTGGTGTAAGTCATATATGGAGCCAACCTGATGCATTAATTATAATCCTAACCGTCCATCATACGTTTCAGCCCATGTCACGTTCAGGGACATAAAATCATGATGATCGGTGAATCAGATTATATATATATCAGATTAATTACATCTGGACCGATCCGAACCATGCCCAATCTGATCCGACATAGTTTTCTTGACCAAGTCAGACTCAGATTGGATGTGGTAATGCACATTTCGGATCGGTCCGAGTCAGGTAACCCGGACTCAGTCCCGGATCGAATCGAGTTCGGATCAAGCTATTGAGATTTCAGATCAGATCGAGTTGGACCCAATCCAATCCAATCTGGACCGATGCCCAGCTCTAGCGACAAATTAGCTTTAGATAAGGGAAATTGACCGTACTGACCTCGATGTACGGTCAAATTCCCTAAAGAGATTCAACCATTCATATATTCTGAGGGTGACTTTCCGACAAGCTTCCGAAAATTACTTAGACCAAAATGCCCTTTGTCATCGGTTCAATGGTTGTACAGTTTTTCAGTGAATAAGAAGTTACGTGGTATTTAATAACGTGTACGGAACCCTTTTTTGGGCATAGGCAAGGCCCAACTCGTGGGGTCCACACTGATGTATGTGTATAATCCATGCCGCCCATCCTTCTTGCCATGTCATTTTAGGGCTATGGCCCAAATATTAGCCTGATCTAGATCTAGTGTGGGCCACATAATAGAAAATAATGGTGATAGTGTCACCCATTGTTGATACTTTCCAGGCTCATTGCCATTTTTGATAGAAGTGGATACCGCACAAGGCGGGACTTTTTGGGTTCACGGCGAGCTGGTCAACAAGGTGGATGGAATGGATCACCCCATTGTTGGCCTTAGGCTATGGTACTAATGGTTAACCTTTCATTTGGTATTAAGGACGTGAACATGTGACAATCACAACCCCATATAAAATGATAACCACAAACCTATATAACATGACAACTACGACCCATACAAACTAAGACCCATATGGGCCCACATTGATGCATGTGTATAATCCATGCCGCTCATCCATTTTTTCGTGTCATTTTATAGCTAGGGCCTAAATATCAGCCTGATCCAGTGCTCGTGTGGGCCACATAATAGGAAATAATGGTGACTGTTAAAACTTTCCAAGCTCACTGTGATACTCGTTAGAAGTGGACACTACCCAAGTTAGGAATTTTGGGGCCCACAGCGAGCTGGCCGACAAGGTGGATGGATCAGATCACCCCATTGTAGGCTTTAAGCTATGGTACCAATGGTTGGTAGAAGAGGAAGTGAACACATTGCAAACCACGATCCATACAACATGACAACCATGACCCATATAACATGGCAACTATGACCCATGCAAACAACGACCAATATGGGCCCACATTGATCTGTGTATAATCCATGCCACCCATCCTTTTTGTCGTGTCATTTTAGGGCTAGGGCCCAAATATCAGCCTGATACAACGCTCGTGTGGGCCACAAAATAGAAAATAATGGTGACTGTTGAAACCCTCCACGCTCATTGTGATGTTTGTTAGAAGTGAGCACTGCCCAATTAAGTCGAGAATTTTTGGGCCCACGGCAAGCCGGCCGACAACGTGGATGGATCAGATCACCCCATTTTGGGCCTTAAGCTATGGTACTAATGATTTGGTAGAAGAGGAAGTGAACACGTTGCAAACTATAATCCATGCAACATGACAACCACGTCCCATATAACATGGCAACTATGACACAAGCAAACAACGACCCATATGGGCCCACGTTGATGTATGTGTATAATTCATGCCGCCCATCCTTTTTTTCGTGTCATTTTAAGGGTAGGGCCCAAATATCAGCCTGATCCAGCACTAGTGCGGACCAAAAAATATAAAATAATGTTGACTGTTGAAACTTTCCAGGCTCATTGTGATGTTTGTTAGAAGTGGACATTGCCCAAGTGATCTGATCCATCCACCTTGTCGGCTAGCTTGTTGTGGGCCCAAAAAGCTTGACTTGGGCAGTGTCCACTTCTAACAAGCATCACAATGAGCCTGGAAAGTTTCAAGAATCACCATTATTTTCTATTTTGTGGGTCACACGAGCACCGGATCAGGGTGATATTTAGGCCCTACCCTTAAAATGACATGGCAAAAAGGATGGGCGGCATGAATTATACACATACATCAATGTCAGCCCATATAGGTAGTTGTTGCCATGTTATATGGGGTTGTGGTTGTCATATTACATGGATCGTAGTTTGTAACATGTTCACTTCCGCTTCCACAAAACCCTTAGTACCATAGCTTAAGGCCCAAAATGGGGTGATCTGATCCATCCACATTGTCGGCCAGCTTGCCGTAAGCCCAAAAAATCCTGGTTGGGCAGGTCAACTTCTAACAAGCATCACAGTAAGCTTGGAAAGTTTCAACAAGCACCATTATTTTTTATTTTGTGGGTCACACGAGCATCAGATCAGGCTGATATTTAAGCCCTAGCCCTAAAATGACATGACAAAATGCATGGGCGACATGGATTATACACATACATCAATGTGGGCCCATATGGGTTGTGGTTTGCATGGGTAATAGTTGTCATCTTATATGGGTTGTGGTTGCCATGTTATATGGATGGTGGTTTACACGTGTTCACTTTCTTTACTACTTAACCATTGGTTTACATGTGTTCTATATATGTCATTAAATACGACGTAACTTCTTATTCACGGAAAAACCGTACAACTATTGAACTAAGGACAAAGGGCATTTTGGTCCAAGTAATTTTTAGAAACATGTCAGAAGGCTACCTTAGGAACATTTGAGAGGCTGAATCTCTTTAGAAAATTTGACCATACATCGAGGCCAGTACGGTCAATTTCCGTTTAGTTAATTCCTCCCTGTGCTAAGAAAGGGAAGCAGATTGGGTACTAACCCCGGATAATGGTCGGTGCTATGTGGGCCCACCATGATGTAGGTACTTCATCCATGTTGTCCACTCATTCTTCCATATCATTTTATGCTATGTTACCAAAAATGAGGTTGATCCAAATCTCAAGTGGACCGCGCACAGTGTTGATTGAACGCCCACCATTAAAAACTTCTTGGGGGCCACAAAAGTTTTGGATCAAGCTAATATATTTTTTTTCCCTTCATCCAAGTTTGTGTGACCTAATCAACAGGTTAGATGTCAAATAACCATTACAGTGGGCACCAGGAGGTTTTTAACGGTGGACATTCAATCACTACTGTTTCCCCATGGTGTGGTCCACTTGAGATTTAAATCTACCTCATTTTTGGAAATAGGCACTAAAATTATCTTTCAAAATGGATGGACATTGTGGATAAAACACATACATCATGGTGGGGTCCACATAGCACCGACTACTAGTCAACTGGCTGGTGGCAGCGTCATTAACCAAACCGCGTCCGAACCAGCACTACAAGAAAACTGGCCTTTACCGGCGGTCAAAACCGCCGGCAAAGGCTAAGAAAACTGCCGGCAAATCCTTTGCCTGTGGTTATCTAATAGCCGGTAAAGCCTCAGTCGGTAAAGGCTTTACCGACGGCCAGGACCTTTACTGACAGTTGTGCTGGACGCCGCTAAATCATCAGTTTTTGTTGCAAAAATGGCCAAAAGCTACGGTTAAAATCCGTAGCTAAATATGACTAGCCCCACAATACAACCGTAACCATTGGTACCGTAGCCACAATAGATGCATAGCCTGCTGAGTGGGGTTCAGAAAATCAGTTTCACATCAGCTGATATGGCAGTGTTGAATCCATATCAGCTTACCCCAAGATACAGGGTTATGCAATAAATAAAATTCATCAAAGCCCTCCTAGGCATATACTGTAAAGAATTGCTTCCTATTTCAGTTTTTAACTAACATATTACAGGCAAACAATGCCTACAGTGAAATAAATCAAACCTTAATTGAACAGTTTCTGTGAATTAAAGTACAGAACACATTAACAAATATTAGCACATGGTTACATATCAAAATATCTGAAACAAATCTTTATACACTCTGAATCACCTACAAATAAGTTTTGTAAATTTTAAAGCCAGCAATTCAATAATGTAATGGAAGTTCCTAACTGAAATATAAATTTATCTATCAAAAAAGAAAAGCGAGAAACTAAATGTAGTTCAAAAGAACCCTTGTACGAAAACAAAAATGCAATATTACCTTCTATTGACCAATGATACACTGATGTTTATGTGACCAGCCCCAACATCTTTGGCGTAATCCACTTCCAAAACACAACCTGTGAATATAACAATATAGCATGAAAACTAATTGAGAAACGAAACAACCTATGAAACAAACAGAAAAGTGAGCTAATAAAGTTCGGATGACATTATCACCTGCTCAAGCATCTGATGCGATTTCATTTTTGCCTTCGTCTCAATGTTGAATATTTGTAGGTGGTCCTGAATAGTTCCCTAAAGTTGAGCTTCAAACAGAATGCCACAGTTCACTCTTCATATATGAGATGCAACAAAGAAGATGCTCACCACCACAAGCACAAAGAAACAGACGCATTCAATAGCCAATGCCAAATAGCTAGGACAATCCTGAATAATGATATGACACATGCATTCCACGAACCGCCATGACAACCATTTATTGAATGGAGATTGAACAAATTAGCTCCAAAATAAGGAATAGGCATGAATATACAAAATAAATGGCAGCAGGAAAAATAGATGAGGTAAGTCAAACTATTTTTACAAATGTTAGGCTCATCTGGTATTATCTAGTGTGGAAGGGTTATAGTCTATCAAAGAGATGCTGAGAAATATGAAAGTTCTCCACACCATGCAGTAAAGTCATCCTCAATGCATTGATCATCATCTCCAAGACCCACCGGGACAAGCTGCTTGCCACCTGTACAAAAGGAAAAAAGAGATGAGCTACCATCAATGGATTAGGAGAATTGCAGAAAAGCAATGGGATGTACAATAGCACTTTCTATCAAAACTGAAACAAGCAAACTCAGTAACACTCTTGCCCTGTTGATTGCAAACTCCCAAATTAAAAAAGAGAGTGATCCATCAGATACAATGAACACCATACACATCCAGACTGAAAAATGCTTTTGGTTCCAAACATATTTCACATGCAATTGTTTCTAGATAATGGTCAAGCTTTCTAGAACTCCATAAATACAACACCTCTTTTGTAGTGTAATTTGAATGTACTGTTATGCACATTATACAGAAACATTTTAAAGACTATCTAACTTAAAATATCAATGAGCAAGCAAAATCATCTGCAAACACATCTTTACACAGCACAAGTGCCAACCTGGCAAGTGCGTGGGATATCCAACAATGCATAAGGTGATCCCCACCATGCAGATGAATGCATACAACATAAGGAATGTATGGCTAAAAATACACTTGCCCAAGTGCCCATTCAACGAATAATTGTGGAGCAACATGAATGCACCATACTGAATCCTAATATTTTGTGTTCATTCATCTTGCTGCTAGGGGCCCCTTGTACACCCGTTCAGAGGATGCATGCCAAACGGACTATCCCAAATCATAATTTTGCATTCATTCTCTTAGTACGCGTGCTGCACATAAAGGTGCATCTGGAGAGGGGTGAGCATAGCAGCATCACCAAAACTCAGTAAACATAATATTAAAAATAAAAAAATACAAAGCTAATGAACAAGACCCTGCCCTATATTGGTTAAAAAGACACATTTTCCTCATGATGTTAACAGGTAACATAATGAGGAGAAATGAATGGCACTTAATGCAAATCATATTTATTAATCTGTAACAAATCACTAAATTGATCAAAATCCCAATTGAATCAGTGCTGCAATTTTTATTTCAACAGAAAAAGACATAAATAGAACTTCCAACCAATTACAATGGGTCATGAATTCATCAATTGAAGTAAACCATAAAATTAATCCAGCAAATGTAAGGCAGATACCATTGATAGAGGCAAGTTCATTGGTTAAGATGGGATTTTGTAACCAATTCATGGAAATAGGTAGGTATTTAATAACACATACAAAGATGACACAGTTAGATATCACTTATTCAAGTTCAATGACCTCAACAAGCCCATATCGTCCAAACGTAGAAAAAAATAATAAAGAAAAAGAAAAGGGAATCAGGCTATCCAAAACACATACCCTGTTCTGCAATCAAGTCATCCACCACCTTAGCTATCTGTTTTTAAAACACAGCATAAAACAAATGTCAGCAGCAGCCAAAAGGTAAAAGAAGTGTTGACTAAAAGCCCGTAATATTCAACGTCTTTTTTTCCCCGAACCTTATTAAAATGCTCATACTGCCTGTTTCCAAGCCCAAAAACACCATATTTGAGGTTCTGAAGCCAGTTTCCCCTCTCATTCCCTTGAAAAAACCAAGTAATAGAAATCACCATGCAAATTCAAAAGAAAAGAAAAAAAGGGAGATCATCTCAGCTGAAATTCTCAAAATTCACCTCTGTAAACCATTTATAAAACCTTACGGCATTATCTGGGCTCACCATCTCCATATCTGAATTTTAAAATATAGATACACAAATAAAAAATGAGAGAACAGGAATTTAAACCAATCTAAAAAAGACTCTAACTTACGTTGCTAAAAAGAAAAATGATATAGTTTCTTTCTTCATCTTCTCCTCATATTCATCGTCATCGGTCGCATAATCATCTTGTCACAAAATTCAATCCTTTCATCAACATCTAACCATCTAACAACTGATCCAATAGCTACAAATTCTCAGACGTTACTCAAGATCAGTGAATTTTTTTTTTTCAAATTACCAGATCAACGACTTTAAAAATCAAATTCTCAGACTAATTTAAGGTTTCGAGAACTTACATCCACCTCTCTTACCGCCAAGTAGTCCTGATGAAAAACCCAATGTTCGGAAGATTGGGATCAAGCCACTACATAATTCTTAATATTTAAATCAGAACATTTTACGCATAAGCAGAGAAAAAATCAAAACAAATCATAATAGAAATATGTGTACCTTCTGTTACGCCTAAGAAGATGAAAAGTTGAAACAAATCACAACATAAATCTCTGTAGTTTAGTCAAGCAAAACTACTAAATAATTCAAGAACATAGCAATGGAATCCCACTACAAATATGTAAATAGTTGTATTTTTAGGATTCTCAATTATTGTTGTTTCCAGAAATAACAAGAGAGAGAGAGAGAGAGAGAGAGAGAGAGAGAGATCCCTCCAATTGCAAGTTTCTAGATTTAGTACTGTTTGGTTGGTTCCAATTTGATATTTTTCTCCTTTTATATTACTGTGCATTGTTATTGTAATTGGAAATTCCGCTATCAGCATTTTTAGTGACGATTGGCATTACTATATATATTTTCCTAATTCTGGTTGTTGTTCGATCTAATCCTTTGGTGCTTGCATCTTCATAGAAATAATGTGAGAGCGATGCTGTCAGTTGGCTTGCTTTTGTGCAAGATTATGTTGGATCTTGCTGCCAAAGCTGATGTAGGTTAAGATTTTGTTTTGGTAGGGTCTTTGTGAAAGGGAGTAGTATGGTGAAAGTGGATGGTGGTATTAGTTTTTGAATTGTTTGAGTGCTTAATTCCCTTATCTATTTTCCTATATTTTCTGCATGGGTGCACTTTTGTGAGTGTAGGGATAAAGTTAAACCATATCAGTAGTGGTGGGCATGAAAATGTGGAAATGATTTAATCTTCTCTGGTTTTTGTTTTCTTTTTTTTTTGTGCCTTATTTTGCTTGGCTGATGATGCATTAATTCTGAATCTATTTAACAAGCTTGCTTTTTCCTACAACAGTTTTTCAGATGCCTATAAATTCTTGATATAATTTGTGACTGTATTAACAGGAAATTGGTGCTTTTACATACAATAAGGTGTGCATTTTCACAGCTTTGTTCTCGATCTTCATGAATGGATCATTGGACATTTCCTTTCCTAGCACAAGAGGGGGCTTTTTTAAGTAGACCTTTTGTTACCTATTCTGCTCACAGTTGTGGCTCAAGGTTTTAGTTTGATGGCCAGAAAGCATTTACTTCTGGCATGATTAAGGGATTATAAGAATCAACAATTGAAAATGTAGATTCTGCATCTTCAGTCAGTGGACAACACTTTCTTGATGTGTGAAGTGCTTGGGGAGGAGGTTTTCTACTTGAAAGGTATACTTATATGCATAAAAGTTATTTCGAGCCTTTGCATTAATCTCAGTAAAAGTCTTTTGGTGTGGGTGAATGTGAATGAAGATGTGGTCAAAATCTTTGGCAGCAAAAAATGGTCTCAGATGATTTCTTTCAAGCTTTCCATGAGACGAGCTAGCATTTCTTTGATTTGGATCCCGCTATGGAGTGTGAAATTGTAAGGAGGGCTGCAAATGGAAGATGATGTGCATGTTGAATTTCGTGCTATTCTACATGTTTGACGAAATTCCTCAACAAAAACTTGTGTTTCTCAGGTTGGGGTTCAAGCATCTTTGTCAAGCCCCAGACTCAGTAACCGGACTCACAAGGATTCCGATGACCGGTTCTGAACGCAACAGCCTCCACAGTACCCCATTCTCGGCTCCTGAGGCAGGTTCCAATCCTGGGATCCTACAAGGAGGATTTTCATAACAGTATAATCATTCCAATACGAACATACCCAAGATCACTGCAAGAACATCTGAGAATAACAAAGGCACACATCGCAAAATCCACTATAAATTTAAACTTTTACAATCATCCATAAGGTCCAAAAGGACATACATGAGATAAAAAGAAAAGAGAGAAAGGTCAGCAACACTGGAGTCCTCAAATGCTCAGCTCTACTCCATGCTCTACTGCTGTGTCACCTGCCTAGAGTATCCTGCACGCATCAATCGTGCATAAGCTTATAGAAGCTTAGAGGGTGGTGTAGGTGTGTGATAATGGTGCACAGAAGAGTAGTAGGAGATACAAGGAGAGAAGCATGGTCAATGAGGATATCACTAGCCTTACCCAGGCTTATCATGAATAAGATGCAATGAGTACTGGGTGTCATGCCAAGGCAATGCATGAAGGGGCTTGAACAACCAATGTTAATGCAATGCAAGTAATGTCAGTGCTCATATCCAAACCACAAGTCATGTACATTTCCGATCATAAGGAAATCACCGGGGTCCATTACACTGCTGAATGACTGCCGCTCTACAGACCCCGCACAGTCAAACGAGCGTAAGAGACCTCACTACCCGCCTGCGGACAGCCAATCACCAACAAGGCCTGAAGGTAGCGGACCCATTTATGAGTTGGTCAGATTCAGCCTAGCAATGCCTCCTCACATCAGGCAGGTAAGGCCACACCCCTATCCAACCGACTACACGACAGTGTGAGTCGCGGCCTAATGGTATAAGGCCCTCGTGCGCTCACATATTCCAC
The DNA here is from genome assembly GCA_021015155.1 of Magnolia officinalis. Lineage (NCBI taxonomy): Eukaryota > Viridiplantae > Streptophyta > Magnoliopsida > Magnoliales > Magnoliaceae > Magnolia > Magnolia officinalis. The sequence goes on along the minus strand of JAJHSJ010001045.1, from coordinate 97,058 downwards.
CCGGTCACGGCGTTGGAGCAGATCCTTGGTACCATGGAAGTTTTGAGAATTTCACCCATGGGCATCCTATGCACCCGGTATGCTCAACTAATATTTTCGGTGTCCACATATACAGCCATCCACGAATACCCCTGTGGAGGCAAGACCCTGATGAAGTAAGGGCGGATATCCATAATCTATGCAATGCCAGATGCATGAATCACACAATCACCCATGCATCAATCCCAAGCATCCATCTCTCGGGGAGATACCAACATGTCCTACACAATGACACAACCATGACCAATAATACCTCAACTAAGCATGCATATGATGCGTAAGGGAGTGGGCCATGAAGATGAATAGGGGTGCCAATGAGGTGAAGATGAACTCTCTACCTAACCATGATGGGTCTAGGTACTTAATCAATTCCTCATAAGGAATACAACCTCTAGTGGGGGCCCATATACCTGAGGTAGCCCATGAGACTAAGGAGAACAATGATATGGGCCTAAATAGATGAAACGAGCCTAACAAGGGTCTATGGTGGGCCTTTAACCACCCATAGAAGCCCATGGGCCTACCTTAGGGCCACCAATGTGGACATTCAACCACAATTGGTCCCTAAGAGGTAGCCCATCTCTAATTTATTACGGATCAAGGCCCAAGGACCACACAACATTAGAAATAAGAAATGGGCAGTCATTACATACCACATACATTCATGTTGGGCTTCAAAAAGGCGGCCCAAGGCCTATCCAAAACATGGGTCCAAGGGGAACACACATAGCCCAACCCATATATACCACTATGGGCCCATAGGGGAAAGGTTAGGGCCCAACATAAAGGCTACTAATCCCATATATTGTGGTGGCCTAGTGTGCAGCCCATTGCTCAAATCACATGGGCAAATGTCATGTTCTTAGTCAAGTAAGTTGGGCCTACAACCCGACCCAAGTATAAAGTTGATTTGGTGGGCAATCAAGGGCTTATATACTTGTGTAATCTGGCCCACTAATCCAATACAATAGTATGGTAAAAATGGCCCAAGAGTTCAATGGGCATATCTAGAAAGTTCCAGCCCAATTGGGCTCAAAGAGTTCAACAACTAGCCACATTCATGGACCCAATTAAATTCAACTGTGGTGGGCCTCAAAAGTGCATTTATTTAGCTTAACATTTAAGGAACTAAATGTATAAATTATTACCTCTAAGATTCTTCACAATGTGTTGGGCCCCACTCCACAAAATTTCAGCCAAAAGGCCAAACATAATTATAACATGTTGCTATCCTAAATTTGGGCACTCCATTGGAGTGGGCCCAGGGCCTCTAAAACTCTGGAAATTGAGGGACAAGGTCCCTCATCATGCATACAATAAGAGAAAATCAAAAAAGGTGGCCCACCATCAGAGGAAACATTTTTGAATTATAATTTTTATCAAGGCATATTGCTGGACTGCACAGCAGAAAATTCTAGCAAGCCAACCATCTTGGTCCATTCTTTTGGATGCCCAAATGGAGTCAGTTGGAGCTGAAATTTTTCAGAGTGATATGTCCATAGGTGGGACACATTCTCACAAAATTTCAAAATTTTTGGATCTTCCTAACTATTTTAATTAATTTAAACAAAACAGTCTGTCCAAAAATCGGACTGACCTGGACGTCCCAATGTGGTGGGCCAGTCTGGCCCTCGCCACGGTGTGCACAGGGGTCCATTGGCTCTGAAACTTGGTAGGTAGATCTCACAATGGGTGGAAAACAACTCTACAATTTTTCAGAATTTTTAGACATTTAAAAGTATTTTAATTTATTTAAAGAAATCAATTTATCTTGAAAATCGGATTGATCTGGACACCATATTGTAATGGGCCGGTCCAGACACCACCATGGTGTGTACAGGTGTCCATTAGCATTAAAATTTTGTAGATTGGTCCTAACATGAGTGGACCACCTCCTTGTAAAGTTTCATAATTTTTAGACACCCAAAAGTATTTTAATAAATTTCAGAATTCCAACCTGTCTAGGGTAGAATGTTGCTGGAATAGTGCAGAAAAATCCAGACTGTCCACCTCATTTGGACCACACCTTTGGGACCCCAATGAAGGTCAGATGGGGCTGAAATTTGGTATGGTTGTATGTAGGTCATAAGGCTACAAGAATCACATATTATTTTATTTCATTATTCCTACCAAAGACCCATAAATTAGGCCTCAAAGTGGCCTAAAAATCTGTCCAGGCAGATTTGGACAGCAACATGTAATAGAAATGATTAAAATATAAACATGGTTTTCCATTGGATTTAACCCCAGGAATTTGTGTGGTGGACCACCCCAGTGGACCCCACAAATGTCCAGACCTTCCCCATCATCAAATACCCCTTGCATGTGTTCCATTTAGGTGGATTTTGGGGCCACATGTCTAAGGATGGACCGCTATGGGCATCCAAGCTCCATGGTTGGTCTGGATTTTTGTTGGCCTACAAGGTGGGCCACACATGCAAGATCAAAATTCTATCATAAAGAAAAAAATAATAATAATAAAGAATCGGCCACAAGAGGAGGGGCTCCACCACATTGAGGCCCTCCCCTTCATCAATCACACCATCTATTCCTTTTATTCATATGTTACAACATAGATCCACCACATGCATGTTCTAGATTCATGATCAATGGTTAGGATGTCATTCCAACCATGATTCTAGGGTCTAGATGACCCATCATGCTATGAAATCTAAGTAATCCTCCATGATGGGGGCCTATAGAGGGGAAACCCCATGCATGGACATGCATGCATCAAAAAGGCCATTTGGCCACAACTAAGGGATGATGTAGGATCTCCACCATGGATCGGTGGGCCCTACACTTCCCACAAAAAAAAGGAGATCTAAGAATATGAAAATAGAAATCCTAAGTCCTAGGAGTACACCCACCTTAGATTGCTCCAAACTTGGACCTCCTAGCTCCTAGTGCACCAAGGGATCCATATCAATGGGTGAGATTGGATCTAGATGGTTGGATTTGGAAGATTAAAGGGGAAATGGGGCTGGAGAAGAGAGGGAGATGGGAGAGAAGTTGCTGGAGAAGAAGAGAAGAGAGAGAGAGAGAAATGAGAGGGAAAGAGAGGAAAAATCTTTTTAAGGGAAGTAATAATAACCTATGGTGACAATAACAATGTTGCTAGGGTAGGCTAGGTATGCGTAGTGTTTAGGGTGGGTAGTATTTATTCCATGCAATAGTGTAGTATGTGTGTGTGGTGTGCATGGAAAATTGTGCCATGGAGGTGGTCCACATGTTTTTGTACAAAAAGTGGGCCACATGATGAAATGCTCATAACTTTTGATCCATAGGTCGGATTGACACATAAGACGCGTCGTTGGAACCGCAACGACGATACGAACGAGATGACATAGGTCTTGGGTCGATCCGACTCAGGTCTACGTGACTGAACTCAAGATGACCGTAAACACAATTCGAAGGTCGCGGGTCGCCGGAATTCGACCGGTAGGACCCGAGACCATGATGAACAAGATGCATACTCACACACATACATGCAAACATGGAAACTAGGTCGGGTCTCACAATCCTCCCCACCAACAAAGAAATTTCATCCTCGAAATTGACCAATCTAGGACAAAAGAAAAAAATAAAACACCCCCATCATATAACAATCATCTTACAAGGAAGGCAATACAAACAATCATATATCTATCAATCATCAAACAAATGGGGATAACGCTCTCTTATCTCGGCCTCGCGTTCCCAAGACGCCTCGGTCTCCGAATGATGACCCCATTGCACCTTCACCAAGGGAATGACCTTGGTCCTGAGGACTTGCTCCTTCCGATCGAGAATACGAATAGGCTGTTCAATGTAGGAAGCATCCTCACGGACCTCAAGTGGCTGCCAATCAATCACGGGAATAGTGTTCAACCCACATTTCCGCAACATAGAAACATGAAATACATCGTGGATCGCGGACAACTCAGGAGGTAAGGCAAGCCTATAGGCCACAACGCCTATGCGCTTGGTAATCTCAAAAGGTCCAATAAATCTTAGGGCGAGCATGCCCTTCACACCAAAGCGTACCACACCCTTCATAGGGGAGACCTTGAGATATACCATGTCCCCGACTGCGAACTCGAGGGGTCGACGCCGACAATCAGCAAAACTCTTCTGCCGGCTCTGAGCTGTGCGCATCCTTTGCCTGATAACATCAATAGCCTCTGACGTCTGTAGTACAAGCTCAGGACCTAAGAGACGACACTTTCCAACCTCGGTCCAACAACTAGGAGATATGCATGGTCTACCATAAAGTGCCTCAAAAGGAGCCATGCTGATAGTCGCCTGATAACTATTATTGTACGCGAACTCTGCGAGGCGTATATGCTCATACCAACTACCCGTAAAGTCGATCACACAAGCTCTAAGCATATCCTCAAGGATCTGGTTGACCCTTTCGGTCTGCCCATCCGTATGTGGATGATAAGCGGTGCTAAGACGCAAAGTGACCCCCAACGCCTGCTGGAAACTCCTCCAAAACTGAGACGTAAATCTGGAGTCTCGGTCTGAAACGATCGAAACTGGGACGCCGTGCAGTCTCACTATCTCCTCAATGAATATCCTTGCCGACCGGTCCATAGACCAGGAAGCACGCACTGGAATGAAATGAGCCGACTTTGTTAAACGATCGACGATAACCCAGATGGTATTGTGACCGCGCTGAGTCCTCGGCAACCCTGCAATGAAGTCCATCGATACGTGCTCCCTCCTCCACTCTGGAACGCTCAACGGTTGCAAGGGACCAGGGGGTCTTTGATGATCGACCTTGACACGCTGGTATGTGTCACACTCGGCCACAAAACTTGCAATCTGACACTTTATCCCTTGCCAGAAGTACTGCCTCCTCATATCACGATACATCTTCGTGGAGCCCAGGTGGATAGTAAGTCTCGATCGGTGTGCCTCGGTCATCAGATCACGACGCAACTCTGGCACATTCGGGACACACAATCTGCCTCTGAAGCATAATCCACCATCGGAACCAATCTGCCAGTCTGACTGCTCCACGGATGCGGCCTCTACTCGGTACTCCTGAAGTGACTCGTCCGTCTGCTGAGCTTCGATCACCCTAGCCACCAAAGAGGGTTGAATCGATAAGCTCGAAAGCTGAACAATGGAAGACTACAGACCGAACTCAAAGTCAAACTCTAAAACATCCTCGAGCATCTGCCACTGTAGAACCATCATATGTGCCACCAGGCCTCGTGGCTGACGGCTGAGCGCATCCACCACCACGTTTGCCTTACCCGGGTGGTACTGAAGGTCAAAATCATAATCTTTCAGCAACTCCATCCATCGCCTCTGTCGCAGGTTCAACTCGGACTGTGAAAATAGATACTTCAAGCTCTTATGATCCGAGAAGAGCTCGAACTTGACCCCATATAGATAATGCCTTCACACATTCAGTGCGAAGACAACTGCTGCAAGCTCCAAATCATGAGTGGGGTAGTTTAGCTCATGGACCTTAAGCTGGCGAGAGGCAAACGCCACTGACTTCCCATGCTGCATCAGTACAGCACCCAAGTCAACTCTAGAGGCATCGGTGAAAACAACAAAACCCTCACTCCCATCAGGAAGAGTGAGAACAGGAGCGAACGTGAGGCGGTCCTTCAACTCCACAAATGCCTTCTCACAAGCGTCACTCCAGACGAACTCGACGCCCTTCCGCGTCAACCGGGTCAGCGGTGCTGCAATACGGGAGAAACCCTCGATAAATTGTCGATAATATACCACTAGACCAAGGAAGTTGCGAATCTTGGACGCATTCGTGGGCTGGCCCCACTGACGCACTACATCAACCTTCGAGGGGTCCATAGTGACACCCTCCCTCGTCACTACGTGATCGAGGAACTTCATCTCCTCCTGCCAAAACTCGCACTTCTCCAGCTTCGCATACAGCTGGTGGGCACGGAGGGTCTCAAGCACAATCCGCAGGTGCTCAGCATGGTCTTCTCGGGTTCTCGAATATACAAGAATATCATCAATGAATACCACCACGAACTGATCGAGGAACTGACGAAAAACCACGTTCATCAGCTGCATGAATACGGCGGGCGCGTTGGTCAGTCCGAATGACATGACCAGAAACTCAAAGTGACCATAGAGTGTTCGAAAAGCCGTCTTCGGAATGTCCTCCTCTCGGACCCAAATCTGATGGTAACCGGAACGCAAGTCTATCTTGGAAAAATATTGCGCACCCTGCAACTGATCAAACAGATCATCAATAAGGGGGAGCAGGTATCGATTCTTGATGGTGACTCTGTTGAGCTCACGATAATCTACACAGAGTTGCAACGAACCATCCTTCTTCTTCACAAACAATACCGGGGCTCCCCAAGGCGACCTGCTGGGACGAATAAAACCTAACTCCCGGAGCTCATCTAACTGCTCCTGCAGTTCCCTCAACTCTAACGGTGCCATCCGGTAGGGGGCCTTCGAGATAGGCGCGGCACCGGGCACCAAATCAATCTGAAACTCCACCTGCCGACGAGGCGGCAAACCCGGTATCTCCTGAAACACATCCGGGTACTCACAAACAACTGGCAGTTACTCAATACTCTCTGCGATAGATTCCTCAACGACCGAAGCCAATAAACTAGATAGCAACTCTCCTCTGGGCTTAGCGATGAATTGGAACACTGGCAAGCGTGGGATATGAAACGTGACTGTCCTCGCGCCACAGTCCAAGATGGCACGATACTCCGCAAGCCAGTCCATACCCAGAATCACATCAAATCCTGCCATCGGCATCATGAATAGATCGGCAGGGAGGAACATCTTGCCCACTGACACCGGACAAGAAGGACAGCGACGGGTTAACACAATAAACTTCCCCATGGGAGTCAAAACGGTCAAGGCCTCAGACACAGTCTACGACGGGATACCGGTCGATCGGCAAAACTGCTCGGCCACAAAAGAATGGGAAGCGCCAGAATCAAATAAAATATGAGCAACACAAGCAGAAACAAGAAGAATACCCTCAACGACTCCACCGGTCGATGACTGCGGGTCCTGGCCTGGCGCCTGCTGCGCAGAATAAAAACGGCCCTGAGCTGGTAGGGGAAGCAAACCGAAAGACTGAGGGTCCTGAATCTGAGCCTGCTGGGCTGCTATACACACTAGACCCAGGGATCGAACAACATACGGATATCCCCTCTGCTGGTGCTGCGGCTGCTGGTGTCGCTGCTACTGCTGTCTCTGCTGAGGTGGTCTACCTGGTTGCCTCTGCTGCTGAGTAGGAGCCCTAGGAACGGCGGGTGGAAGCTGTGCTCTCTGCTGCTACTGAGGAGGACGAGGAGGGGGCAACTGCGGTGGCCACTGCTGCTGAATGGGGAGAGGGCAGTCACGCCTCCGATGCCCGGCCTGTCCACAACCGAAGCATACACCGCAAAAGGGGTCGGAAGATGAAGCAGCTGGCGGTGCTGATGACGATGAAGAGGCTACTGATTGAGCCGCAGGCTGTCGATACCCTGATCTGCCCCTCCACCTCTGCTGACGATGCTGCCTAGAACTGCTGGCTGGTGCACTCCTCTTCCGGTCTCCACCGGAACTCTGCTCTCTTGATCTCTGGGTCATAGCCCAGTCGTCTTCATAAACTAGTGCCCGATGCACAACCTGGTCAAACGTCTCCAAGCAATGCTCCACTACACGACTGCGAAGGGCAGGACGCAAACCGGTCACAAAACGACGGGCCCTCATCTTCTCATTGGTGGTGAGATGAGGAGCAAATCTAGACAAGGCCAAGAAACGGGCCTCATACTGAGATACAGTCATGTCGCCCTGCACTAGGGTCTCAAACTCGATCGCCCGCTGGATCTGAACATGCTCAGGGAAGAATTCTGGTCGAAGCGGGTCACAAACTCCTCCCATGTCCAAACGAACTGAGCCCCGACCATCCTGGACACGGATGACCACCAGTGTCGGGCCTCACCCTGAAGAAGGTAGGTGGCAAGGAATACTCTCTAGCCCGTAGGACACTAAATAGTGTCAAAAATCCTCGCAACCTCAGTGCGCCAAGCCTCAGCTATAGAAGGGTCAGGATCACCACTAAACCTCGGGGGATCATGCTGCCGGAACTCTCGGGCTATCGCACTAGCACGCGGTAAGTCAGACTACCCGGAAACCTCAGTGGTAGCTGGCTGACGGGTCTGCAATGCGGTGGCAACCAGCTGCATCAGCTGTTGGAAATGCTCAGCTCCTATAGGTACTGTCGGAAAATCAGGGGCGGCACTCGCCTAAGGCGGAGGCACGGGTAGGGCCGTCGGAGCAGGAGCCTCTGAAACCGGAATAGCAGACTGAGGAGGGGGAATAGGTGGGGGAACCAGAGCAACTGGAGCCTCTGTAACTGGAACAGCAGGCTGAGGAGAGGGGATAGGTGGGGTAACTGGAGCAACTGGAGGTACGGGCGCTACGGGCTCAACTGGGGGAGTAGGTCGGATCGGGACATCAGGAATCGAATCCTCAACAACGGGAGCAGGATGTGCTCAAGTAGGATGGGTACCTCGGGCGCCTCGACCACGGGCACCACGACCACGGCACCACGACCACGGGCGCCATGACCACAGGTGCCACGACCAAGGGTGCCACATCCACGCGTCATCGTCTACAAAATAATGACGTCGCAAGGAATCAAGACAATTATAGGCTCAATACGGAGTGAAGAGAAGAATCTCAGGACACTACTTGTCCTATGTTCTTGGCAGACATGTGATGTTATCCTGAATTATTCCAGAATTACTTGCTATGCTCTGATACCAACTCCTGTCACGCCCCAGACTCAGTAACCGGACTCACAAGGATTCCGATGACCGGTTCTGAACGCAACAGCCTCCATAGTACCCCATTCTCGGCTCCTGAGGCAGGTTCCGATCCTGGGATCCTATAAGGAGGATTTTCATAACAGTATAATCATTCCAATACGAACATACCCAAGATCACAGCAAGAACATCTGAGAATAACAAAGGCACACATCGCAAAATCCACTATAAATTTGAACTTTTACAATCATCCATAAGGTCCAAAAGGACATACATGAGATAAAGGAAAAGAGAGAAAGGTCAGCAACACTGGAGTCCTCAAATGCTCAGCTCTACTCCATGCTCTACTGCTGTGTCGCCTGCCTAGAGTATCCTGCACGCATCAATTGTGCATAAGCTTATAGAAGCTTAGAGGGTGGTGAAAGTGTGTGATAATGGTGCACAGAAAAGTAGTAGGAGATACAAGGAGAGAAGCATGGTCAATGAGGATATCACTAACCTTACCCAGGCTTATCATGAATAAGATGCAATGAGTACTGGGTGCCATGCTAAGGCAATGCATGAAGGGGCTTGTACAACCAATGCTAATGCAATGCAAGTAAGGTCAGTGCTCATATCCAAACCATAAGTCATGTACATTTCCGATCATAAGGAAATCACCGGGGTCCATTACACTGCTGAATGACTGCTGCTCTACGGACCCCGAACAGTCAAACGAGCGTAAGAGACCTCACTACCCGCCTGCGGACAGCCAATCACCAACAAGGCCTGAAGGTAGCGGACCCATTTACGAGCTGGTCAGACTCAGCCTAGCAATGCCTCCTCACATCAGGCAGGTAAGGCCACACCCCTATCCAACCGACTACACGATAGTGGGAGTCGCGGCCTAATGGTATAAGGCCCTCGTGCGCTCATATATTCCACCCGGTCATGGCGTTGGAGCAGATCCTTGGTACCATGAAAGTTTTAAGAATTTCACCCATGGGCATCCTATTCACCCGGTATGCTCAACTAATATTTCCGGTGTCCACACATACAGCCATTCACGAATACCCCTGTGGAGGTAAGGCCCTGATGAAGTAAGGGCGGATATCCATAATCTATGCAATGCCAGATGCATGAATCACACAATCACCCATGCATCAATCCCAAGCATCCATCTCTCAGGGAGATACCAACATGTCCTAAACAATGACACAACCATGGTCAATAATACCTCAACCAAACATGCATATGATGCGTATGGGAGTAGGCCATGAAGATGAATAGGGGTGCCAATGAGGTGAAGATGAACTCTCTACCTAACCATGATGGGTCTAGGTACTTAACCAATTCCTCATAAGGAATACAACCTCTAGTGGGGGCCCATATACCTGGGGTAGCCCATGAGACTAAGGAGAACAATGATATGGGCCTAAATAGATGAAACGAGCCTAACAAGGGTCTATGGTGGGCCTTTAACCACCAATAGAAACCCATGGGCCTACCTTAAGGCCACTAATGTGGACATCCAACCACAATTGGTCCCCAAGAGGTAGCCCATCTCTAATTGATTACGGATCAAGGCCCAAAGCCCACACAACATTAGAAATAAGAAATGGGCAATCATTACATACCACATACATTCATGTTGGGCTTCAAAAAGGCGGCCCAAGGCCTATCCAAAACATGGGTCCAAGGGGAACACACATAGCCCAAACCATATATACCACTATGGGCCCATAGAGGAAAGGTTAGGGCCCAACATAAAGGCTACTAATCCCATATATTGTGGTGGCCTAGTGGGCAGCCCATTGCTCAAATCACATGGGCAAATATCATGTTCTTAGTCAAGTAAGTTGGGCCTACAACCCGGCCCAAGTATAGAGTTGATTTGGTGGGCAATCAAGGGCCTATATACTTGTGTAATCTGGCCCACTAATCCAACACAATAGTATGGTAAAAATGGCCCAAGAGTTCAATGGGCCTATCTAGAAAGTTCCAGCCCAATTGGGCTCAAAGAGTTCAACAACTAGCCACATTCATGGACCTAATTAAATTCAACTGTGGTGGGCCTCAAAAGTACATTTATTAAGTCCAACATTTAAGGAACTAAATGTATAAATTATTACCTCTAAGATTCTTCACAATGTGTTAGGCCCCACTCCTCAAAATTTCAGCCCAAAGGCCAAACATAATTATAACATGTTGCTGTCCTAAATTTGGGCACTCCATAGGAGTGGGCCCAGGGCCTCTAAAACTCTACAAATTGAGGGCCAAGGTCCCTCATCATGCATACAATAAGAGAAAATCAAAAAAGGTGGCCCACCATCAGAGGAAACATTTTTGAATTATAATTTTTATCAAGGCATATTACTGGACTGCACAGCAGAAAATTCTTGCAAGCCAACCATCTTGGTCCATTCTTTTGGATGCCCAAATGGAGTCAGTTGGAGCTGAAATTTTTTAGAGTGATACTTCCATAGGTGGGACACACCTCCACAAAATTTCAGAATTTTTGAATATTCCTAACTATTTTAATTAATTTAAACAAAACAGTCTGTCGAAAAATCGGACAGACCTGGACATCCCAATGTGGTGGGTCAGTCCGGCCCTCGCCACGGTGTACACAGGGGTCCATTGGCTCTGAAACTTAGTAGGTAGGTCCCACCATAGGTGGAAAACAACTTCAAAATTTTTCAGAATTTTTGGATGTTGAAAATTATTTTAATTTATTTAAAGAAATTAATCTATTCTGAAAATCGGATTGATCTGGACACCATATTGTAATGGCCGGTCCAGCCACCACCATGGTGTGTACAGGTGTCCATTAGCCCCAAAATTTTGTAGGTTGGTCCTAACATGAGTGGACCACCTCTATATAAATTTTTATAATTTTTAGATACCCAAAAGTATTTTAATAAATTTCAGAATTTCAACCTGTCAAGGGTAGAATGTTGCTGGAACAGTGCAGAAAAATCCGGACTGTCCACCTCATTTGGACCATACCTTTGGGACCCCAATGAAGGTCAGATGGGGCTGAAATTTGGTCTGGTTGTAGGTGGGTCATAAGGGTACAAGAATCACATATTATTTTGTTTCATTATTCCCACCAAAGCCCCATAAATCAGGCCCCAAAGTGGCCCAAAAATCTGTCCAGGCAGATTTGGACAACAACATGTAATAGAAATGATTAAAATATAAACATTGTTTTTCATGGGATTTAACCCCAGGAATTTGTATGGTGGACCACCCCAGTGGGCCCCACAAATGTCCAGACCTTCCCCATCATCAAATACCCCTTGCATGTGTCCCATTTAGGTGGATTTTGGGGCCACATGTCTAAGGATGGACCGCTATGGGCATCCAAGCTCCATGGTTGGTCTGGATTTTTGTTGGCCTACAAGGTGGGCCACACATGCAAGATCAAAATTCTATCATAAAGAAAAAAATAATAATAATAAAGAATCGGCTACAAGAGGAGGGGCTCCACCACATTGAGGCCCTCCCCTTCATTAATCACACCATACATTCCTTCTATTCATATGTTACAACATAGATCCACCACATGCATGTTCTAGATTCAAGATCGATGGTTGCGATGCCATCCCAACCATGATTCTAGGGTCTAGATGACTCATCATACTATGAAATCCAAGTAATCCTCCATGATGGGGACCTATAGAGGGAAAACCCCATGCATGGACATGCATGCATCAAAAAGGCCATTTGGCCACAACTAAGGGATGATATAGGATCTCCACCATGGATTGGTGGGCCCTACACTTCCCACACAAAAAAAGGAGATCTAAGAATATGAAAATAGAAATCCTAAGTCCTAGGAGTACACCCACCTTAGATTGCTCCAAACTTGGACCTCCTAGCTCCTAGTGCACCAAGGGATCCATATCAATGGGTGAGATTGGATTTAGATGGTTGGATTTGGAAGATTAAACGGGAAATGGGGCTGGAGAAGAGAGGGAGATGGGAGAGAAGTAGCTGGAGAAGAAGAGAAGAGAGAGAAATGAGAGGGAAAGAGAGGAAAAATTTTTTTAAGGGAAGTAATAATAACCTATGGTGACAATAACAATGTTGCTATCGTAGGCTAGGTATGGGTAGTGTTTAGGGTGGGTAGTGTTTATTTCATGCAATAGTGTAGTGTGTGTGTGTGGTGTGCATGAAAAATTGTGCCATGGAGGTGGTCCACATGTTTTTGTACAAAAAGGTAGGCCATATGATGAAATGCTCATAACTTTTGATCCATAGGTCGGATTGACACACAAGACGCGTCGTTGGAACCGCAACGACGATACGAACGAGATGGCATAGGTCTTGGGTCGATCCGACTCAGGTCTATGTGACTAAACTCAAGGTGACCGTAAACACAATTCGAAGGTCGTGGGTCGCCGGAATTCGACCGGTAGGACCGCGAGACCATGATGAACAAGATGCATACTCACACACATACATGCAAACATGGGAACTAGGGTCGGGTCTCACAATCTTGTTTCTAGATTAGTAATTATATTGTCTTATATTATTTTATTTAGTAATTACATGCATTTGTTATATGATAGGAGGGCCTTTGGGTTGGGCCTCCCAAATGTGTATTCCTATACAGCAGGGGGTCTTGGCTTTTATTTTCGCATGAACCTCCGCTCAGTGTTTTTGTAAGCTCTTTTCTCCATGTCAATGAAAATTTAAGTTTCTTATAAATAAAAAAAATTAAAAAAAAAAGCAAAAGGAATTGGCATTTTCTCCATGAATTCTTTATACAATTATTCCAGTTTTTTGCTTCATCAAATATATTTATGCAATAAAGGGAGCTGATCAAACTAGAAGGATGAAAAAACTGATTATGCAGGCCTAGACAATATTTGCACTTCATGTCCTCATATATATCAAGCTGCCAACCATGTTTAATTTCACATTGAGGACAACAAACCAATGTTTTTTACAGTTAATGATTGAGCGCTTTGTGGTTCCTAATGTTGAGGAATTGTGAAGTATAGCACCTCAGAATTGTTGGAAGATCCTAACACTTCAAACTTTCACTTTTTTCTCCATTCAACGTGGATTGTTGCTGTATTTTATTTCTTAACAATCCATTTTAAGTCTACTGATTAATGATTAGCCAATGATATTGTACCATATAATATTAGATTGCAAGATGGAATCCTCAAATTCATTAGAGAACAATTACATCATTTCAATGAATTACAAACAGGGGGAAAATAGCTCAATCAATGGTCAACAAATGGTTAGTAGAAAATATGTTGGCAGCAGTCTACATCCAATAGGAAAAGTCCTACATTGGGTAATGCAGGGGCATTTTCACACTGGGCTCGAGTGGGGTAGCCCATGGGATGCGGGGACACACTCGGGGTGGGTGACCCATGTGATTTGGGGCCCACCGGGGAGGTCTCCTATTCAAGACTCCTCACTGGGGATGATTAATGCGCATTTCACACCGAGTGGGGTAGCTTGTGGGATGCATGGACACACTCGGGGTGGGCGGCCCGTGTGAGGCAGGTGGCTTGTGTGAAGCGGTACCCATGTCATTTGGGGCCCACGAGGGGGGTTCGGCTAAGGTCCTAACCCAGGTGACTGATGTTCAACCGTTTTCCATCTACAAGCACCACATGTAGCACAAGATTGCTCACCAGCGGCCTCCTTCCAGTACAACATACAATCGTTAGGACAAGCATCAATTTTGTCATATTTCAAGCCCAAGTCTACACAAAACTAGTTTCCTGTTTTGCTCTGGACATGTAACTATGAATGATATGTACATGTATGTATGTGTAAAACATCATTATTCACCAAACCCAGTTTCCTATTTTTGTTTTTGACATGTATGTATGTATGTGTGATGTGTATGCATACGTATGGGTTATAATACACCATTCTTGACAAGACCCTGTTTCCTGCGTTGCTTTCACATTTATGTATATATGATGGGTATATATATATATATATATATATATATATATATATATATATATATATATACATATCCACAAACTCCATTCTTCAGCCAATTTTGTTGTTTTTGCTTTTGGTATGTATGTGTATGTGTACATATATTATATATATTGACTAGAGTTTGTATATGGGTACTTGTACATGGGTACATATATTACCACTGTTTCTTGTAATATGGTTCATCTAGGATTTGAACCTACTTCATTTTTATTTTTTTGGGATCATGCCCGACAATGAGCTTTCAATACGGATGGGGTGCAGCTGTAGTCACATACATCACGGTGGGCCCCACAGTTAGGGGTCCCACTCACCTCGGTGGATAGCTATTATAGAAGTCTCCTCCAACGCAATGATTTGACTTCCTTGTGTGATCAATGTCTAACTAATAGGCTTTTTCAAGGGGTTGAGTCCACCTCACCAAAGCGACAAATTGGCAATTTCTCGGCCTAGAGATTTCAGATTCTAATATTTTTCTTGTGATCTTATCAGGAATTCTGCTGATAATCAAACATTTAAACATGTTATTATAAACTACTACATAGTTTTAATATCTTGAAATATATAAGTATAAAATGATTTTTTTTTTCAACTTGTAATTTTTCCATATTACAATTTCGAAAAAAAAAAAGCTGAGATTTTGAAGATTTTGCAATATTATCGTATCAAAATCGTTTAATCAGATTCCCTTTAAAATACCATGAGGTTTTCAAAATCTTGGCGATGTTTATTACAATGCCGCCTCACTAGACACTAATGCAAAAAGTCTTCTAAGTCATTTCACCTAATAATCCTAGTTCTGTCGCGGCTTCCTCTATGTATCCAGCTAATTTCTATTTGTCGCGGCTTCCTCTATATACCAAGGTAATAAATCAGGTCAGTTTGAGGAATTTCATGGTCATCATTTTTAACCAAACCTTCCCCTCTATAACTCCTAATGAAGTTGCATTCCAATTAATCAATCTTACTTCTACTAATTTTTAAGCCTCTAGATTCTAAAGCCTTCTTCCAAACCACCGATTTAGCATTTTCCCTCTCTCAAGTCTCAAGTCTCAAGTCTCGTCAACCAATATGTCAAGGTAACAGGAAAATCACAGCGGTTTGACCTTGGAGAAGTAGGAAACAGGAAAAGACATTAATGACCTTGGAGAAATCACAATGGTTTGAAGCAAGAGTGGCATCATCCCAAGTAGAAAATCTGTGCAATTATATTCCATAATGAAATGGAAAGCTAAGATGCTACACCCCAACATCATAATTGCAAATTTCAAATTTTGAGTAAATCTAATTATTGAAACTAAATCAAATAGGACAGAGACTCCTATATAGTAATTAAGAGAGGAGAAACGGAACATGAGATTCAAATCTTAGCTTGCTGATGCACCAGGCTTCACCTTCTCTCTCAGGAACTGTCGTATATGTTCACGTTTCCAGTTGTCAATTCTGTGAAATCAAATACAGAAACCCTCAGTGCACAGAAAATAGCCTCAAGTTGGAAATTGCAGCAAGAAAACGCATCTACAGAAGATCCAGTGCAGAAAACAGAAAAATTAGGGCAGAGATGGGAAAATCACCTGCTTATGATGGAATCGAAGGAAGATCGAGATCTCACAGAAAGCGAGCGAAAGAGAGCTAGTTTTTTTTTTTGTTTTTTACCAACTCCTCCGATATCCACCGTGGAGATGAAGGAACACTTGAAACTTCAAAGAGTGAGAGGAGAGCGAGCGGAGAGGGATAGGGAGAGGTAGAGGCAGAGGGAGAGGGAGAGCGCGCAAGAGGGAGAGGGCCGGAGAGGCAAAGAGAAGGAGGGAGATGGAGAGGGAGAGCACGCGAGAGTGAGAGGGAGAGGGAGAGAGAGAGAGAGGGAGAAGGAGAGCGTGCGATAGGGAGAGGGAGAGGGAAGGAGAGCGAGAGGCAGTGGAGAGGGAGAGGCAGGGAGAGGGAGATACGGCGTAAGGCAGAGGAAGAGAGAGGGAGATACGGCTATATGTTTTTTTTTAATGGAAAGGGACCCTTTACCCGCAGCCGTTAAAACGGGCTGCGGGAAAAGAGTAAACCCATCAGTCGGCTAAGCCCTATTTTGCTGTAGTGCAGGAATGAGCAATGTGGGCCTCTTTAATATTATTAGCGTTGTTGTGATATGCTAGTTTTTGTCTTATTCTTTTTTTTTGTTAGCTTGTTAGTACACTCACTGTTAGTTCACACTTCACTATTAGCCACCCCACAAGGGAATCGATACCAAAACCTCAGGGTTGAAACGAGGCATCTTTCACTCAGTCTACCACTTTAGCTATAGATCAGGGTTTTTGTCTTATTCATTAGACATTCGAACAAGCAAAAAAAAAACATGCTACCAGCATGGAGAAGACTAAACCTGGCATAGGTGAGTGCTTGAAATTAAAAGCTCGAGAAGCTTCTTAAGTCTTTCTTACTGTTTTGTACCTAGAAACTGAAATGGATTGAAAAAGGTGGCAGACAATCCCAGCAGAGTTTAGTAAAACTGACCACATGATAAAACATATTAATTTACCTAAGTGATGTGGAGTCATCTTTTATTTCCCAAGACCATAAGTAAAAGAGTGCGGATCGTACGTGTTAAAGGCAAATTAAATTCCAGTTCAGTAGCTAACAAGATGCGGGATATCTGTCTCCAAATGAGAAATTTCCCAATGTAAATTTCAATTTAATCCACTAGCTTTTTTAAATCTCCAAAACTTTACTTTTCGATTATAAAACATAGAACTATTTCGGATGAGAATACACTTACTATTGGAAACCCATCTTCCTGAAATCTTCTCCTCTCTTCCTATTTCTTCTTGAAATTATCTCCTCTCTTTCATTTCTAAACTCTTTATTCGTGCTATACCACAAACCCTTCGCTTTCTTTATTTTCTTTTGTCGATCTCCACTTCAAACTTTTCTCCCTGTTATACCAGAAACTCATACTTCATTTTCTTCATTTTCTTTTGTCAATCTCCACTTTAAATTTGTTACGTTGAAAAGGAATTTGAGAGATAGAAACGGAAGAAAATTGGGCCTCCATCCAAGATGCCACACATTGCATGTATAATTGAAGAAATTTCCCTAAACCCTGAACCCTATGATTACAAGTTCTCGGTCAATTTGCATGAGTACTCTGTAAATTTGCACCCCTCTTTAAACCCTAAACCCTAAAAATTTGCACTCGCATAAGTTCTCAGTCATTTGCATGAGTTCTCGGTCAAGTTCACCGAGTTCTCAGTGAATTTCAGCGAGATCTCAATCAATTGCCTGAGTTCTTAGTCAATTTTAGTGAGTCCTCGATTAATTTCAGTAAATTCTCAGTCAATTTTCCTATCCTATTATGGGTTTTATGCACATCGTTCATCCATTTTCCATATCATTTTAGGGACTATTACGAAAAATGAGGCATATCCAAGGCTCAAGTGGACTATATAATGAAGATTAAAGACCTACCGTTTAAAACCTTTTAGGTGCCACAAAAGTTTTAAATAAGCTGATATTTGTGCTTTCCCTTCTTTTAGGTGTATGTGACTTTATGAACAGGATGGATGAAAATTAACCATCATAGTGGGCCATAAGAAGGTTTTAATGGTGGGTGTTAGTATCCCCGTTGCTTCTATGTGAGGTCTACTTGAGCCTTGAATATGCCTTATTTTTGAGCTTATGCCCTAAAATGATATGGAAATAATGATTGGACAGTATGGATAAAGCCCACACATCATGGTGGCCCCTGGAACCCTATCTGTTTCCTAACTAAAGAGGACAGGGTAGGGCTCGATCCGTATCCACATCTCCTTATTTGCAGCCACCTCTTTGGAAGTGGATTGCCTATGACCCCAGGCACAACACAGATATATTTCTGTGTTGGAGGCTGTCTGTGTTAGACATAGGCCAGTGGCACCCACTGGTAGGCAATCACTATTGGGTGGGTCCCATGAGGTAAGGCCTCTTCCGTTAAACGATGGATTTCAAATTCAAGTTTGAATGAGGATTTAGATGAGGAGATAGGGATAAGACTGGATAATTTCTAGTCTCATCCAAACTCTTCATCTTTTCCTATAAATAGGATGAGGCTCTCTCGTGAAAATATACTAAGGAATAACGAGAGTAAAAAGAGAAAAGTGGTATATTGAAATTTGTCTGTTTAGCTTGTCCTTGGGATGATCTGAGTCATAGATCATAATCTGATGCCATCTATACCATAGAATCAGAGGGGTGATTAGACCCATCTGCTCTAGTAGTGGTTAGGCGAACCGCTAGATCTGGACCATTTATCTTCGGCTTTGTGGAAGTTCTATATTGTGTAGATCATTAGATCTTGAGGGCTCACTCTTTTGCACACACTTTCAGTGGTATCAGAGCAAACTCAACGACAGATCTCTAATTTATTATTTTCATCACGAAAGGTTAGTGACCCTTAAAAAAAAAAATTTAATTATATATTTTATTTTAATTATACATCGATCATTTTCGTTTATTATTATTATTATTATTTATTTTCTTCCTGAGGTATGAGAATTAAATAATGATAATAATAATAATCGTAATATCAAATATACGAAATTTGGATTTACTTCCTATAGAAAAGGGTTAATCCTAAGGATTAGTAAAATCAGAGATTAGAGATTTAGTAAAGCTCATATTTAATGGGTAGCCTTTTTTAATGGGTAGCCTCTTTAACGGGTAACCTCTTTAACGAGAAGCCTTTTTTTTTTTTTTTTTAAAAAGGAAGCCTCTTTAAAAGAAAACCACTTTTAAAAGTCACCTATATCAGACATTGGAGATTTGATAAAGCTCAAATATAATGGCGGACCATATATTGATTTGAGATAGAAATCAATGATAAGGGACATATTGAGGATCGAATAAAAAGAAGCCTTTTTTAATAGGCACCACCTATTTAAGGAAATAATGACAGTGTGAGTTTATCATGTTCCTCTAATGAATATGTAACTAGAATATGCATCAATATGCACTGTCATGATTATGAGATCTCCTATATATATTTTTTTAATGGCCCAAAAAATCATCTTATCAAATTGATGGGTATGATATGGATGACTAAAAGTTAAATAATCAGTAATTAAGATTCATTTTTTGGTGATATTTTTAGGCCCCGTGTTTTGAATAATAAGGATTAGGGTATGCATTTACTACTGTAGATAAATTATCACCGATTATTCCATAACTATCGAAGGCCTGAAATCCCATTAAGTTAACTCTATATATAATAATTTTATCCAAATAATTGTTGTTTAAAGCCTCCTTAAACAGGTGGGCTCGTATCTGGACTTGGACGATTTATTCATGTAGTAGCATTTTTATGAAACTATCTGAATATGACTTTTGTATCAAAAATAAAGGAACCATAATAAGCAATCCATGAGTGGTTGGAAAGCTCATATGGACCTCATATTAATATACAAATTCAAATGGGACGTAAGAAAAGCCCAATTCACTTTCTTTAAAAGTTAAGTATATCTTATTAAGAGTTTTTTTAATCAGCCACTTGTGAGTTGATTTAAACCAAGTAATAAGAAGTGACTTGGGGTTTTTTAAGCAAGATCTAACCTATAGTGCGGTCTATTTTAATGATTAACGGTTTAAATCTCTTTAAATGATAAAGATTGATGTATGTATTAAAATAAATAAATTTTTTTTTTTTGATATATTATTATCATCAATGTAGTCATTTAAGGTGAACTACACATTTTTAGAGTTATACAAACAAAATGTATATCTCACGTGTTTCTTAATTATTACATGTATATATACATGCATGTGAATGTAGTTTCCTTTATACCATTCTATTCACTATTGATCAAGAGTCCATCAGTGATCGAAACGATCATCAATCATGATGATCAATGTTAATGAAAGGATCCATCATCAACAATGATCATTAATGGTAATGTTTGGATCCATGGCTAATGGACATGATCACTGGTGATGAAAGAACTCTCTTTATATCTAAGCACTTATTATTATTGTTTTTTATAATCTAATGATAAAGTTTATATGTGTGTGATATAATTAGGCTTGAAGTGATTAAATCTAAGCCCCATTTTTCATTGAAAAATATAAAACTTAGTGTTAGAATGCTCCCTATATATAAAGGTTGTGCAGAACTTGAGTGGGAGTTAATTCTCCTCCTCCAAATAATGCATGTAACCTGTAATGGAATATTTCGTGTTATACAAATATATTTTTATAAAAGCATCAAATTCATCTTAAAAAGAGAACTTGATTGATCTATACCGTCCATACAAGTATGTGGACTTTTAGATCTCGTTAAGATGTGTTGACTACTTTTGTACCTTAAAAATTTGAATAACACGCAAAAATATTGAAGATTAGTGCCAATACCTTAGATCATAGCTAAGTAGATATACTTGATACAATGTAGAGATGACCACCAAATCGTTAATTGCTGAACAGCTCAAAGGACAACAATTTGATGGTAACAACTATGAAGACTGGTCCCGTGCGGTACAAAGCTTTTTGGACGAGGACGACATATCGGATATGAAATTACTGTTTAGACAACTACTGTAGTAGAAGTATGGAATCGGCCAAAGTGTCCTAGAGGTGGGTGAATAGGACTTTACAAAAATTATACCAATTTACAAACTAATTTCCTAATCTTGAACTGATTTGCAATTAATTAAGATATGTCAATCTTAACTCTAAAGGCTTCCAAGACAAGTAGAGGATCCAAACAATAGACTACTCAAGTTATATAATTTAAACTACTAGTCTATGTAAGATTGTGTATATGAGTGTGTGGGATATGATTGTTATCAATCCTAAACATTCATGTAATCATGCATCAAATTTAAGCATCCAAGATAAACATAATCAAATGAGTGCACGAATAGCAATCTTAAATACGATCATATATAGTGGTTTGGCTACATGCCTACTCCACTCCCGGCGGACGCACTCAACGCATGAGTGTATCGGTTTTGACTAACGAAGGTTTCAAATCAGGTTCACATCAAATCTTTAGAACCTAGACAAGGTTGACACTAGGACCTACACAAGGTTCCTAAGGATGCCTACATAAAGCAAACCGTCCTACATAAGGACTTAACAGTTTATGCCCTACACAAGAACAAAGGTTCTACACAAGAACCTACGTTTAGGCTACACAGGCCAATGTTCTACACAAGAACCTAGGTTTAGGCCACATAGGCCAAGGTTCTACACAAGAACCTAAGTTTAGGCCACACAGGCAAAGGTTCTACATAAGAACTTAAATGTATTGTCCTATCGGAGGCCTCCACTGAGGTCTTGGTAAGTTTGAGATACAACTTGAGACCTAATCCTACATAAGGAATGATCTTCAGGATATCTGGACTCTAATGACTTACTTGTAATTAGGTTAGCCCCGTTCAACACATGATGAAGATGATCTCCCTTGATGAGGGAGAGTCTTCAGCTCCCTAGAACCGCAACACTTGTAGATGCTCCAATATAAGTAACTGCGGTTGGATCAAGGTATTTGGTGGAATCTACTCTAAATAATGTGGATCTTTAAGACACAGAGAGATTCCAAGGTTTATGCATTCAAGAGATTCTAGAATAATGATTTGCCATTAAGTAAGTTGATGGAGGATCCTTGAATTGTGAAGTTCATTCTGCAATCCAATCTATTGAATATTCAATGGTTGCATTTAAGAAAGGATTGAACGATGAACTCCCATGAGAAGAAGGTTTATGATGTTAGGTAAGCAATAACTCTCTCAGAGATCAATCTTTTTCTCAATACAATCGCAAGAACCAAGCTTCTGTATATAAAGGCAAAAATTCCCAACGGTAATAAATTTGCCAGAATCTGTCTATGTTTGATGTCATTGAACTTAGTTCGATGTCATCGAGTGTTACTTCGATGTCATCGAGTGTCGGTTTGATGACATGGGATTTTCGTTCAAAGTTCGTTGGACACTTTCTTGACCTTATTCGATGTCATCGAACTCGATTTGATGTCATCGAAATTTGAATTTCGATGTCATCAAATCGAGTTCGATTCCTCGAAGTTTTATGTGCTTTTTCTCCAGAGCTTGCTGGACATTTTCTTGTCCTTTTTCGATGTCATCGAACTTGATTCAATGTCATTGAAATTTGAATCTCGATGTCATCGAATCGAGTTCGATTCCTCAAATTTTTTAGAGATTTTCCTTCGGAGCTCGCTGGACATTTTTAAGTCTTGTTTCGATGTCATCGAAAGTGATTCAATTTCATTGAAATTTGAATCTCGATGTCATCGAGACTAGTTTGAGTCATCGAGCATTTCCAGGAGATTTTTCAATAAGCTTACTAGTCATAAGTTTCTAATTCTTCGATGTCATCGAGCAAGCATGTTCGATGTCATCGAAGTCACGTTCGATGAATCAAATTTTCAGTCCATAAATATTGTGTGGTTGCTGGACATTTGAGAGTCATTTTTCGATGTCATCGAGTCATGTTCGATGTCATCGAACAAGTATATTTGATTTCATTGAGACATGATCGATGACTCGAAGTGACATTGTAGAAAACTGATTTGATTTGCATATTTGTATCTTAGTTTTCAAACATGAGTTTCTTTGTTGTTCTTTGAATTTTAATGGGATTTTCTACCTGAGGTGTTTTAGTCATGGGATGTGAGGTTTAGTTTACCTTTGACGTTCCTGATTCATCCACTTTGTTGAGGCAACAACTTGTAATTTCTTCTTGTGGGGCTCACTGGACTGACCGACTCAACCATCACATCAATTGACAAACAAAGGCACTTTCAATCTCCCCCTTTGTCAATTACGTAACAAAACACCTAGAACAACAAGCTAAATTGTGTACATATTTTTACACAATTTTACAAATTTATATTCTAAAGACTGAACAAATACACACTTGTATTGCTTGAGCTACCGCTCCCCCTATCATCCTGCATCACCATTCATCATACACCGATAGGAACATAATGGTGGGATTGTTCTCCCCCTTTTTGTCAGTCATTGGCAAAGGGTTAGTAGTTATGAAAAGAGCATTGTATGATTGAAGTTAAAGCATTGAAATTGCATAGGAGAATCAATATAAAGGAAGTTGAATTATAATGCCAGAAGCAGACAAATATATATCATCATAGAACCAATGCCCAAAATATTTCAAGAAATATCCCAAAAACATTCAGCCCATCCATGGGCAAGATCAGAAATAAGTTATCCAAAAGAAATTAATAAGCATCACACATACTTAAGGCATTTAAAAAGATAACTATGACCTAAGTACAATCAATCAACATATGTATGTGATGAAGAGAAAGATATGTTACGGAGTAGGGACTGCATCCTGAGGAACTGTATCGTCACAGCGGCAGGTTAGCAAGTCGACAATGAGTTGAGCCGTATGCTGCAGGGCCGCCACCATCTACTCAAGTCCTGAGAGCCTCTCCTCCATGCACAACATATGCTCCTCCTGTCGATCAAACCGGTCCTCAAGTCGCCCCTACCCATGAAGAGTTGCATCAACTCGATGATGCTGTTGTTTGGGGCGTCGCGCATGCATTGAGTCAGGAGTCGTTGGAACAACTGGCGGCGGTCGTGCCTCATCTTCAGTAGGAGCTGTTGTCTCTCCTATTTCTATCTCGGCTTGAGGCTCATTCCCTTCTTGTTCATCTGGAATTGGGTGGTATTTTAAATCCATCCATTTGATGTTCAGTTTAGTGAAATGTTGTAAAGGGCGCTCGGGATCATTGGTGGCAAGCAAGCCCAACTCTTGTAACGCCCTAAAAATCGGGGGTCGAGAAGCAACTCAACTCCCTAGTTCCGAAACATCACATATGCAACATATATGCTTATGACTAAATGTTGTCTGTGTTAGTGCATTAATCATGAGTGGGATTATGCCAAAACAGTAATTCATACTCTAGATCAAGTCGTAAAAGGCAAGCGGAAGACTGAAAGACATAAATAAACGTATATAAGTCAAAAGATCACGATCGGTCTCCAGAGTATGAATACATCACTGAGTCACCATATACATGTAATAGTTTCAAACCCAAATGTCAAAATAGTACAACTACAATGATAATCCCTGTAGCCTCGTCGATCCGGATAGCTTAAGCGAAGCCGCCGGAGAACTGCATATAAGAGAACTCGTCCTGATCGTCATAGTAATCAGCCTCCGCCTCCTGAGTCGCATCATCATCTGCAGCTAAGACAAAGTCTGGTGGGTGTTCAGAACACCATCCCAGAACGTGGGAGTGAGTGATCAACTCAGTGGAATCATAGAGTAAAGGTTAACATGTTATCAATTCAGTCAAGTAGTAATGATAAAGCAGTACAATTAAACAATCCTAGATACTCTTATTAATGAATGATGAAATGTAGTCATGATGCATGCCCTCGCCTACTCATGCAACACCATCTTACGGTCACGGCATGCTTTCTTCCCTCTGTGCTCTTCAACCTGGGGCATATGCAGTGCAATGTTATGAACATGATTACCGATTTCTTATTAGTCCTTTTCATACAGCAGGATTGAGAAACTAAGGTACCTCCCTTACATCATGCCCAAACAAGGATCCATTCTAGGGTCGTCAGTCCTAGTAAACTCATACGATGTCGCAGTTCTAGGTCACTGCAATGGGCTCGTCGCCAAATCAGCACAAGCCTAGTGTATACTCTAATTACTACGGAAAGGCTCGTCGCCTCTACCCAGGTTCAGAGTATGCTCGAGGTCACTACAAAGGGCTCATCACCAAATCAGTGTAGGCCAACAGCTCGAATACAGTGTCTCATACCACTGTATTCAACTTACGAGTCTGGTTTGCTCACTGGTCACTACCGGGAGGCTCGTCGCCCCAGTGTAGGCCAACAGCTCCACCACGGTGTCCCATACCACCATGTCCGGCTCATGAGTCGTAGCAAATTGAGGTACCAAGGTTGAACGGGGTTCACTGGTGAGTTCGGTACCTTAGGTTCAAACAATAGCGTCCATATATAGTGAATATACATCGGGCAAATCGGGTTACTGGATGAGCTCAACTATTATGAGTGCACCTGAAGTTTATCAACATGGAGTGCGTAAACACTCTGTGTGGCCTAACCACTGCCAACAACTCTAGTACGACTCAGGTTCATCAAACACGTCTTACATGGCGAATGAATCTCAGCCACGAATTCAAAGCCTATTACCGATTGCCTAAACTATACTGTAGTCCCAAACACATTCAATCCTTAACCAGTAAGCATGTGGAGTAGTCAGAGCAGAATTAACCAAGTAATTCAAGCATATTAACAAGCATGTTATAAAACACAATGTAAACAGGAAATCCAAACACATACATTTCATAAGTAAGCGATTAAACTAAAAAACTTTCATGGAGGAAATCATACACATCTTTAAGGTAGTTGAGAATCCTATATCAACAACCACCTAAAGCACTATCTCCTAAGTACCTACTCATACAAGCATTTTCACAAACACTTAGACTACGCTTATTAACATACATAACATATGTTGGCCAAAACATGTATTAGTGTGAATCCTTTCGCCGAGGAGTTGTTACACATACAACTAGCATATACACACAGTAGTTAATCATGGCAAACACACTTTCATATTTCATACGTATACGGTATTTTCTACACAGACACAGAATACACTAAACTACACAATCTTTATGTATAACTGAATTGCAAAATGAACATCGCATTTTGCATGTGAAATAACACCCACATCATGAATCTATCATTATCCGGCATTGAAAGCTTTGAAAACCATAACCTATACGTCTATAGTGTGCACCTTACGCCTTAGAAGCGTAACGAATTTGATAGAGACTCTAAGTCTTCGTCAACGATGGAAGGACAACCTACAGCACGATTTGAGTCAGCTATTTCACTACTAGTGACAATTGAAAACCCTATAACAGATTAGGGTTAGGTTTTCTTTCCTAGGAACGAAGTCAGATTCGCTGGAATAGCGGTTTGGTAGTGATGGATAGGCACATAGAATAGCAGGGATCGAATCTCAGGAGTGACTCTAACTTCTCTCTCACTTTCTTTCTCTTTCCTCTCTTCTCTCTCGTAGGGTTTTTACCAAATTCGTATGGAGTGAATGAGAAGGGTTTAAGGTCCTTATATAGGCCTAAAACTGATGGAAATGGCCCCAGGGCCAAGGTATACTTAGGTTATAGCCAAAGGGCATCTATTTCAGCTCAACGGAGCACTTTCGGAGCCCCCACTTGAGCCAAAGGTCAGACTTAAGCTACCTGACTATGGATCTAGGTCGAGTTAAGTTTTCGTTCCAATCAGGTTTCCAGATCGCATGTGGCGGACCAGTTTCAGTTCAACGGTCACCGAAACTCGATCAAGGTTACAAGTACACTGCCATGTATGGGAAATTTCTCCTGATCCGAGGGTGTATTTGGGTCAGATTCTGACAGTCTGATTGTTTATATTCAGCCCACAAGTGACAAGTCTCAGATTACATAAATTAGATTTAATTTCTAAAGAAAACCACGTTTTCTCACAATCTTCACTCCGGGCTCAAGCGAATAGCCCCGGAACACTATCTGGATTTGATTTCCGAGATAGTTGTCAAGCCCAGCAAGGCGGTCCTAAGCATTTAGTCTCATGGTCATCGGACTTTCGACGTGCGGTCCAGATCCGATACGGAGTTTCAATGTGCTCCCGAGAGCAACTGGGTAATGAGATTGATCCTAGATTTTAGGGTAACCTAGCGTCAATGATTTTACAAGTTTTAGGTCTTGCAGATCGTATTTAAAGTGAATCAAGCGGATTTCATTGCTAATCTAGTTTAGCACTTAGTTAATTTTGTCTAATTCCTAAAGGATTTGATCCTGAGTGATTTCTGTCTGAGGTGGTACTCGGGTTTTTGTATGGAATTTTCCGAGATGTTACAACTCTTGACTCAAAACACAGATGAGATGTGGAAATGGGAGATGAGTTGGTCTTGAACTATGGACAACCACGGCGAGTTGGTGAACAATTAGGGATGGAAGACACAACTTAACTCTGGATGCAACACTGTATAGAACTAGGAGCATAAAGGGAGTAAGGTTGACGCGATTTGTTCCTTGCGGGTAGACATTAGTGGAGAAGATGCCATGGAGAGCCCTATATTTAGGAAGCATGTACATGGTTTTGAGAGCATTTCCTTGGTGCCAGGGAACGTCTCTATCATAACACATGAATTTCGTCATTAAAGAATGAATAGTTGGGTCATCAATGTCCAAATCCGACAGACTTATTGGAGATGTTGTGAGGCCAAACCAATTAGCAATAGTGTCGGGTGTGATGACAAAGGTGGATTGTCCAATAGTAATGGACATAGATGGTGGGTCCATAGTAAGGGTATGAGGTGTGCAAGGAACCTATATACTTGTTCATCGTGACTAACCCCCCCCCCCCCCCCCCCCCCCCAAATTCAATAGAGGAGTCCAATCTACAGCAGTAAGAAGAGGTTCAATCTCAAAGGGCTGGATGCACTCAATATTGACCTGTCGCTCATGAACAAGCTACCTCCATGAATATTTGGCAAATAAAGCAGCACTAGGAGGAGCAATGGGAGGAGCACCGCAGCTGGTGGTTTGTCAGGTAGGGTTACCATGTCGTGAGGGAGGGGAACCCTGATCCGATGATGCCGCAAGTGCTTTAGCCCACTCTTTTGGTGCCAAGGTCTTTTGTCTCGAGCATTGAGATGATTACCCTTCTGCAGGGGCCTTCCCTATGTCCTTAGGCATAGATTAAAGAAGAAAATCTTAAAACAAATGTAGATGCCAAAAGAGAGACCAGATTCGAAAGAAAAAAAAAAAAACTCAAGGAAGATGAGGATGAAGAGATTTACCAAGATGGTTAGGATTTACTAAGATATGTTGATGAAGGGGCTGATTTGAGCTTTGCTTGCACATCAAGATTCCGTTGGACAAGGAGGAAGAGGGGATGAGATGCCTCAAAAAAATTTTTATAGGCAAAATGAGGATTTTTTGCGTACGCTGTTTATATACTTTTAAGCATCTTCGATGTCATCGAGCCTAGTTCGATGTCATTGAAGTTCAAATTTCGATGACATCGACCGGATTGTTCAATGACATTGAAACTGTATTTGACATTTCAGTTCCTTCATAGACTTCGATGATATCGAAGTATGTTCGATGACATCAAATGTTCCATCGAACTAATAAATTTTAAAGTATACCACATGATTTGATAGGATTAGGAGAATGTACATAAGAATATACTTATAGGCTTTGTATGCTCATCAAAATTTGTACAAAAGGAATAGTAACCAAAATTATAAACATATCCTATGTGTATGTTTAAAAGAATTTGGAGGCTTAAAATCCTTAAATATATCATTAAGAACTCGTAGACCACAAAATATATCATATCGCACATATTCCAAGTGATCTGTAACTTGTTGCCACACCTCATTCCTTTTCAATTTGTTTGAGCACATCTTGTACTTTTGGGCTCAATTTTTGAAGGTGAGACACCGATGACTATAGTAACCTTAAAGCTTACATAGAGTTTTTACACCAACATTTGAATCTCCTAATGATAGAGGATGATCCCTAGTAATTGGTACGTTACTCAATGGCTAAGGTTCAGAAGGGAGGAAATGTGGATTTGTTATCGGATTTACCTATAATGCATGAATCCACATCATCCTCTATATTAATCGAAGGACCAGATTCATTAGAACATTGGTCATCAACAATCCCAATAGCTGTTTCTGGAGTAAGTGTCCTCCTTTATTCTTGGGGTCGCTTTGCCATTTTCTACAATTCTTTAAATGCATTGGGTTTTTCCCAAAGAAAGGCGACCCAAGTGCTTCTAGGGTAATCATCTACTACTACTAGAAGTGTTCCTTTCATGTTCTGGTAGTGTGCATGCCCAAGTGTTTGGTGCCATGATTTGGACTCAATATGCATAGCCATGTGGTATCAGATAGATGGATCACTCTCCCTACTACTTTCAATTACGTAGTAATTGTCACTTGTGCGAAGACCTTTCATAATAATTTTTCCTGTCAGGTCTGAGATCTTGCACACATTTTTGGAGAATGTGACCATGTGTTCTTTGTCACAGATTTGTGAGATACTAAGAAGATTGTGTTTTAATCCTTCTACGTAAAGAACATCTTTAATCTTGGGCAATCCAGGGCCAATTATTGTTCCTTGCCATTATCTTGTCGAAACTCCCATATCCAATGTGATTGTCCCACCATTAATTTCTGAATAATTGCAAAAATGGGATTGGTCATGTAAGACCCGTATCCTAGCTCGTACCATTCTTTAGGCTTTCGCGGTCCTCCCAGTCAAATTCCAGCGACCCGCAATGCGTAGATAACAGTTGCGCACAACACTGAGTCGTATCTCATATTCCAGAGTCGGCTCGACCCGATACTTGTACCCTTGCAACCCTGCCATCATCGCGTCTTGCGTGCTGAGGCAATACCCCGGGCCAGGAGATGTGGGACCGCGTTCAGTTCGAGAAAAACGCCATGCGTTGCAAATCCTAAGAGAATATATCCCATAAATCAAGTACACATCACACATCAAATGTCAAGTACAACACCATCCCTAAAGTCAACTCTCTCTCCTACAACCCTTACCTATCAAGTACACCCATCATTCACTCCCCATCACTCCATCACTCACACCCATCTCTCTCTCTCTTACAACCTCTCTCTCTCATCTCTCTCTCATTCGCCTAAGCAACCCAGCGTCTAAGCATTCCATGAGAAAAGAGGAAAAGCTAGTGTGGCCCACCTTCCTACCACCCAATCCCACCTCCCAAAGATCATCTCGACCATTGAATCGCATCCCTTGGAGCTCTAGAACGCGTTGGTGGAAAAAGGAATAGGAGATCAAAGGTGGGTGTTCATAGCATTAAAATTTTGATTTTGATGATTTGAGGGCCCACATATGGTGAGATCCATTTGATGTATGGTTTTGTATCGCTTAGGGACGACCCATAGTCGCGGGGTCCCTCCCCTTCTCACGTCTCTCTCTCTCTCTCTCTCTCTCTCTCTCTCTCTCTCTTTTATTTTCCTTGTGTGATGGTCCACCCTGATAGACGGTGCTGTGGACCCCACTTATGATGTATGTATTTTATCTACGCCGCTATCCATTCGGGGGCCCATCTTACTGTCACATTGAGACCCACCTGATGTATGTTCCTTACATCTCCAGCATCTAGACCATGTATGGTGGAGGGGCCATTTGATGTACGTGTTTTATCCACACTTGTCAACAACAGTGGGGCCCACATGCCTTGTGTATGAAATCCAAACCGTCCGTCCGCTGGACACTGGGCCAACAACCCAGCCGTCCAGCAGCAAGGCTAGCTGCAGTGGGACCCCCCCTGACGTATTTGTTGTATTCACATCGTTCATCCGTAGGGACTGTGGGGCCCTAATGTGGTGGTCGTTCACGTGGGACGTGACCCACCTTGATGCTGTATTTTATCTGCACCGTCCAGTGCAAAGGCATGGATGGTGAGATCCACCTTGATGTATGTTTTTATACATACCATCCATCCGTTTGGAGATGAGGGCCCACCCCACACATGTGGCACGTGTGGGGGTGGGACCCACCTTGATGTAAGTGTTTTAGACACGTGGTCCATCCCTAGCCGTGGGACCCCACCTGGATGAAAGTGTTTCATCCAAATCGTCCAAACGGTGGGACCTACCCAACGTGATATATGTGTTTATATCAACATCGTCCATCCAAGCTGGTGGGTCCCACACGTGTGGAACTACCTGGGAAGCAGGTTGACTGGTATCTCACCCAGCTACTTAGTTACTGCAGAATGTCAACAAGTTCTGTAGGCCAAACCGTGATGTATTTGTTTCATCCACACCGTCCAAACCATCTGGACAATGTTGGACTAGATTAGACGAGGCCGTAGGGCCACACCGTGATGTATTTATTTCATCCACACCATCTAGATAGTGCTGGATGATGCTGGACAATGTTTGGACAACGCTGATTTACATGTCCAATGTTTGGATAGTACTGATTTACATAGACAATGTTTGGACAGTGCTGATTTACATGTCCAATGTTTGGACAGTGTTGATTTACATGGACAATGTTTGGACAGTGCTGGTCATCATTAGTTAGCCATGTGCCCCATATAATGATAGTGTACAGTGATACACATGTTACACCTGCAACTATTGAAATAATTTTTGGTGTAATCCAAGCTCTCACTTGAGGCCCATTGGTGCGGCCCATCCATGAGGCCCATCTTAATGTATTTGTGGCCTATCTGTTAAGGCCCACCTTGATGCAATTGTGGCCCATGTGATGAGACCCATTGAGGTGTGTATTAGGCTATGAGACGTGGCCCATTGTGATGTATTTTCGGCCCATATGATGAGGTCCATTGTGATGTATTTTTTGGCCCATTTGGTAAGGCCCATTGTGATGTGGCCTATATGATGAAGCCTATTGTGATGTATTTTCGGCCCATTTGGTAAGGCCCAATGAGATGTATTTTTTGGCCCATATATTGCGGCCCATTTGACATATATGGGGCCCATGTATTGCGGCCCATTGTGATGTACATGAGATCCATGAGCGAGGCCCAATGTGATGTATATGTAGCCCATAAGTGAGGCCCATCATGATATGTATTAGGCCCTTGAGAGAGGCCCATGGTGATGTATATTGGACCATTGTGTGAGGCCATGGGCCCACTATATGTTTGGCTCTATGTGGGCCACTCCTTAGGAGCAATGTTGGTTAAATGTCCACATTGATGGACAATGATGGTTTAATGTCCTCATTGTGACCTTCCCTTAGGCCCCTTCGTTAGGCCGATTATCGATGCTGGTTAGCGATATCGATTATGAGTATGTAATAGCATAACATCATCATACATGCCCATACACATCATATGTATGTTTGTTATGAGATCTGATTGACCATTGCATACGTCATTGGGCAGGTTGTTATGAGACTCCCTGATAGGCGGAGATTGTCTCACATGAGCGCACAGTATGCGCAGGATTGATGCATGACTAGATTGTATCACTCATGCATCTTACATTGTATGTTGTGATTACTGTACGCCCTAGCGACATCAGGGCTGTAGCCTCCACAGGCATGTCATAGATGACCAGATGGGCATCAAAAATCTATCAGTAGCATCGAGGCGCCATAGATGTCCTTAGGTGAAAATCCCTAAACCTCCATGGCCAGGAGATGCCCTAACGTCTAGACCAAGTGAATATATAAGCACCTGAGTGCCGAATACTAGTAGGCCGCGTTTCCCACTGTGTTGTGGTCGGTTGGGAAGAGGTTATGGCCTTACCCGCCCGAGGGTAGTGGGCATAGTTAGGCTGAGTTTGACCAGCTCATAATTGGGTCTGCTATCGATGTGCTGGGTTGGCTGACTACTGGCTAGGCAAATAGTAAGGTCTCTTCTACTTACATTATTGTGCGTCTAGTATACGGCGATTGCATGTAGAGTGTACTAGACCCCGTGATGATTCAAGAGATGTACGGTACTGATATGTGGACTTATTGAGCAGAAGTTGCATACTCAGCATTTTACTCATTCATTCATTCATTCACTATCCACTCAGGCTGGTGGTGTGCAACTAATTGATATGTGTACCTTCGCAATGGCCATGATTTCGGTTGGGGCGCATGACCAACCTAAGGTCAGGAGTTTACCACATTGAGTCTATCTATCCAAATTTAGGTACGAGACTGGTTTGGATAGAAGTCCCTTGTGATGGACCCCGTAGCCTGCGATACTACGTACTATCAACCCGACTTCACACTCCAGCTAGGTCATTTCATTCGCACCGCATATCGCATACTCCATCCGCGACATATGGCATTTTGGGTTACTATGTTTCTGCATTTATATGGCCTAGATATGGCTGACGGTATTCATGAACTCATCAGGAATTGTATATTGCATTGCATCCTCAACATCTGATATTTTGCTATCTATGACTCATTTGCATAACTGATTTGTAATGCGAACTCTAATATTGTATGACTCATGGACCTGTCAGTATTTCCACTTACTCTAATATCGTTTGATTCATGATCTTGCCAGTATTTCCGATATTGTATGAATATGACATTATATTGAATACTTGGCACTTACCTTTTACACACACTTACACCACCCTCTAATCTTTCTATAAGCTTATGCATGATAGATGCGTGCAGGTGATGTTATGTTGCAGCAACATTGAGCTTGGAGTGTGTAGCGGTCTTCTTGAGCTTTGATTTTTGATATATGTATTTTCCTTTCAGCATTGTATTCAAATGTTTACATTAGTGGATATGTGATGATGATGTTGCCTTTGTGATTTGGGTAAACTTTTTGTTATGCTTATTACGAGTTAAATGTACATTGGAATCCTCCTTGTAGGATCCCAAGATCGGAACCTGGCGTATGGACGCTGGGAGCCGAGAATGGGGTACTACGGAGGCTGTTGGCACTAGATTCGGAGATCGAAAATTTTTGTGAGCCCGTTTTTCGAGTTTTGGGCATGACAGGTCACCTGTCATGTGTCTAGAGCAACCACTATCAAGACCACTTAGAACCATTGCCTGCCTTAAGAGAAGAATGAATTACTCGGCAATTGTTCTTATTCTTTACTACCCATTTGGTGACACCTTTTCTTAGAGAAGGTGCTTTGTCTTCACCATGGGCCAGTTTGGATTTTTCGGGCAACTGAACCAGATTCCCATGTTTCATCAATTCTTTGATTTTCCAATTTAGTTGAGCCACCTGATTTAATAACTCCTCAACTCCTCCATCCTTTTTGTCATTTTGGTGGAGTAGGATGTTTCCTTCCTTCATTTGGTATGTATTTTGAAGGACTCTTGATATTCCTGCATTGTTCTTTGTTCTTCAGTTGGTTTGAATTTACTAAAAAGTCTCCACATGAATGACAGATAGGAGTGTCCCTTGTGTTGCTTCCAGATGCCACATTTTTCTTAGTCACAGGTGCTACAGGAAGGGGGTTAGATTTGAAACTTTTATATCCCAAGCCTCTCTTATCCTTCTATGTTCTTCCCATCCCTAGAAGTCTCTCTAGTTTTTCATTACTTTGGGAGAACCTATGACTAAGTTCAACAGATTGTTTTGATTTTTCTGCATCAAAAATAAGTTTATGATTTTCATTCTTTAGATGCATATAATCATATTCCAAAAGTTCAATCTATTTGTTTAATTTTTGTGTTTCAGATTTAAGGGATGATGTTGTCCTTTCAAGTTTGTCATTTTCTGTATGGTATTGCTAAAGATCATTAATCAACTGGGTATTGATCTTTAGAGTTTTATCTAGATCTTTTTGCAAATGTTTGTTTTTGTTTTTAGCAATACCCAGTTTTTTAAGGACACTAATGCTATGAATATAAAGTTGGTCATAAGCATCATGAATGTTATCATTTTCTTCTTGTTGTTGTTCATCATCATTTGAGGAGAGTGTCTCTTTGTCATGTGGTCATCCATTTCCTCATTGTCCTTTGAATTTGGAATGATAGTAGAGGAGAAAGCCATAAGTATTTTTAAAGACTTTTGGTCTCCATCACTTTCAGAATTGATGGATTTAGAATTGATTTCATCAGTGTCATCCCAAGTGGCTGCCATTGCCTTTCCTTTTGTCTTCTAGTAGGACATTCAGTGGATAAATGCCTAAATTTCTAGCAATTGTAACATTAAGGCTCTTTGGATTTTCTGAAGTTTTTCCTATATGGCGTTTGTTGTCCAATTGTTTTGCCTTTGCTGTTGTATGGTCTACCACAGTTCTTGTTAAAGAATTTTTTAAATCGTTGAGCCAAGAGACCCACCTCCTCATCATCATCTTCTTTGTCACTTTCCTCAATCATGGTTATGTTTTTAGAGGCCTTGAGGGCATTCTTCTTGGATTTTGTGGGTGGATTGAAGTGTTGTTCAAAAGTTTGTAGTGAACCTACTAGTTCTTCTACTTTCATTTCATGTATGTTTCTACATTCTTCAATGGCTGTAACCTTGGAGTTGAAACGTTCCAGTAAGGACCTCAGAATTTTCCTACAGATTTTAGGTACCAAAATTTTCTCTCCCCATCCACTCATGGAGTTACAAATGATGTTCAGCTTTGTGAAGAACTCCATAAAGGTCTCATGTTCTTCCATCCTGATGTGTTCAAATTGTGATGTCAGAAGTTGTAGCTTTGATCTTTTTACTATGCTAGTTCCTTCTTGGGTTGTTTCCAATAAATCTCATACTTCTTTTGATGTACCACATATGCTAATTTGATTGAAAACTTTTTGTGATACCGCACAGTAAATAGCATTTATAGCTTTGGCTTCATATGTTTTCGTTTCTTTATCATAGGTAGTCCACATCTCTTTAGATTTGGGTTTGGTGATAGTTGTGCCACTATCAAGTACCACTTGATCAGTGGTGGTACATATCCATTTTCAACTATTTCCCAAACATCATGATCTAGAGATTGCAGAAAATAATGCATTCTGGCTTTCCAATATGCATAATTTGAACCATCAAAGACATAGGTCTAGAAACTAGTGATCCCTCTCCTTTGGCAATAATTTTCAACTTCAGTCAAGATCTCTCTCTAGGTTGTTAAACCCTTAAGAGGAACTCTCTTTGATACCAATTAAAATTGCGGTTTAGACCGCTACTGTAGTAGTAGGAAATTGGTCAAAGTACCCTGGAGGGGGGTGAATAGGACGTTACAGAAATTAAGCCAATTTAAAAACTAATTTCCTAGTCTTGAACTGATTTGTAATTAATCAAGATATGTCAATCTTAACTCTAAAGGATTCCAAGCCAAGTAGAGGATCTAAACAATAGACTACTCAAGTTATACAATTTAAACTATAGGTCTATGTAAGATTGTGTAAATGAGTGTGTGGGATGTGATTCCTATCAATCTTAAACATTCATGTAATCATGCATCATATTTAAACATCCAAGATAAGCATAAGCAAATGAGTACGCCAATAGCAAACCCAAACACGATCATATATAGTGGTTCGGCTACGTGCCTACTCCACTCCCGGTGGACACACTCAACCCATGAGTGTACTGGATTCACTAACGGAGGTTTCAAATCAGGTTTACCTCAAACCTTTACAACCTACACAAGGTTGACACTAGGACTTACATAAGGTTCCTAAGGATGCCTACACAAGGCAAACCGTCCTATACAGGGACTCAACAATTTATGCCCTATACAAGAGCAAAGGTTCTACACAAGAACCCATGTTTAGGCCACACAGGCTA
Source organism: Magnolia officinalis (assembly GCA_021015155.1). Classification (NCBI taxonomy): domain Eukaryota; kingdom Viridiplantae; phylum Streptophyta; class Magnoliopsida; order Magnoliales; family Magnoliaceae; genus Magnolia; species Magnolia officinalis. The sequence continues at coordinate 60,018 of JAJHSJ010001045.1, read as the reverse complement.
AGGTTCTACACAAGAACCTAGGTTTAGGCCACACATGCCAAGATTCTACACAAGAACCTAAGTTTAGGCCACATAGGCCAAGGTTTTACATAAGAACCTAAACGTATTCTCCCATCGGAGGTCTTCACTGAGGTCTTGGTAAGTTTGAGATACAACCTCAGACCCAATCCTACACAAGGATTGATCTTCAAGATCTCTGAACTCTAATGACTTACTTGTAAGTAGGTGAGCCCCGTTCAACGCATGATGAAGATGATCTCCCCTGATGATGGAGAGTCTTCAGCTCCCATCGAACTTAGTTTTATGTCATCTAGTGTTACCTTTGATGTCATCGAGTGCTGTATCGATGACACAGGATTTTCGTTCAAAGTTTGTTGGACACTTTCTTGACCTTATTCGATGTCATCGAATTGAGTTTGATTCCTCGAAGTTTTAAGTGCTTTTTCTCCAAAGCTTGCTGGACATTTTCTTGTCCTTTTCGATGTCATCGAACTTGATTCGATGTCATCAAAATTTAAATCTCGATGTTCTCTAATCGAGTTCGAGTCCTCGCGCATTTCTAGGAGATTTTTCAAGAAGCTTGCTAGTCATAAGTTTCTAATTCTTCGATGTCATCGAATCACCATCGATGTCATCTAGGAAGCATGTTCGATGTCATTGAAGTCACGTTCTATGAATCAAATTTTCAGTCCATATATCTTGTGTGGTTGCTGGACATTTGAGAGTCATGTTTCGATGTCATTGAGTCATGTTCGATTTCATCGAACAAGTATATTTGATTTCATCAAGATATGATCAATGACTGGAAGTGACATTGCGGAAAACTGATTTGATTTGTATATTTATATCTTAGTTTTCAAACATGAGTTTCTTTATTGTTCTTTGAATTTTAATGGGATTTTCTACTTGAAGTGTTTTGGTCATGGGATGTGAGGTTTAGTTTACCTTTGATGTTCCTGATTCATCCACTTTGTTGAGGCAGTAGATTGTAATTTCTTCTCGTGGGACTCACTAGACTGACGGACTCAACCATCACATTAATTGACAAACAAAGACACTTTTAGCATACACTCGATGAGGTTCAAGAGGAACCTGTATTGGCTGAGAATAGAAATTTAGGAGAACATAGGGCTACAATGAACCACTACAATAAGTGGCGTAAAAAGAATCTTCTGCTTGTAATGTCCTAATTAGCACATTGCACAAAGAACTCATAACAACGTATGAAGTGCATGACACCGCTAAATGAATCTAGGAAGCATTGTTAAATGCATATGCATAGAAGTTATATGTAAAAGTTCAGGCAATGGAATTAGAATTTCAGGAATATAGGATGTCAATCGGCTGCCCCATCAAAGATTATATCTGTAAGATGGAGCAAATGATAGGTGCCCTTAGGAATGGTGGGTGCAAATTGATTGAAAATCAAAAGATAATAGCAATGCACCATTCCTTGCCCGAATTTTGGGCCCCAATCAAAAGAATTTTGAATTATACTAATTCTATCACTATGTTCAGAGACTTTTGTGGCCAATTGGTATGAGAGATTGAAATAAATGCAATTCTGCCAGGTTCGGCTAAGGCCTTTGCAACAGAGACCTAAAAGTGGAAATCTAACAAGAAACGGTACAAAGCTCGCAAGAAGGCAAAAAAGAATGACCAAGAACAAAAGTCCACAGCACCTCCTCCAAATCTCAAGAAGTGGAATGGAAAGAAGAAGTAGAAAAAGGCTAACATAATCTGCTTCATTTATGGAAACTCTGGGCATTATGCCGCTAGTGTGCCCATAAAAAGATGGTAATTCCTAAATCACTAGATACTTTGTATGTAGGCGTTTGTTCTAAAATCCTTTCCATTGATACTACATTTAACGAGTGGATTTTGGATTTAGGTGCAATAAAGCACGTGACACGAAGTCATCGAGGACTCGAGGAATTCCGACCTATAGTCACAGGAAGTTACAAAGTGTATTTGGGAAGTAATGTTGTTGAAGACATACTAGGGATTGGAGTTTACAATCTTTGTTTGTGCATAGGGCGAACAATAATCTTCCTTGATACTTTTTATGGACCGAGCATGCGTCGGAATTTAACTTTTGTTTCTAGGTTATTATTTGATGGTTTTAATATTCGTTTTTCCAGGACACGAGATTCTTTAAGACTAAATAGCCTCATCTTTGCATGGAGAAATTTAATTTCAGATTTATTTATTCTAGACACAGATAGTGATAATGCACCTCTTTCTTTATCTGTTATGTGGAATGAAACTTTAGTATCTGAATCTCTAAAATGGCACGCGAGGTTAGGTCACATCCTTAAGGATCGAATGACAAGACTAGCACATTTTGGTCTATTAGATTCCTTATCCAAAGTTGATTTGCTATTTTCTGAACATTGTGTATTCGGGAAGACTTCAAAGAAACCATTTCCTAAAGCGGCTAGGTCCAAGCACTACAAGAAATTGGCCTTTTACCGACGAACTTATTTCTGACGAAATTAACTACGCCAGTAAACATGACTTTCCCCGACGAAATATGATTTCGTCGGCAAAAGATTCCCGCCACGACCAAATATGTTCCCACCACCATTTACAACGATGGCCTGAAAACTTTTCCCGACGATATTCTATATCGTCGGTGAAAACGACGATACATAATATTTCCCGACGATTATTTCATCGGTAAATTTAATATTTCCCTGACAAAATATGATTTCGTCGGTAAAAGATTCCTGCCACCACTAAATATGTTCTTGCCATCATTTACAACAATGTCCTGGAAACTTTTCCTGACGATATTCTGTATCGTCGGTGAAAACAACGATACATAATATTTCCAGACGATTATTTCATTGGTAAATGTAATATTTCCCAATGAACTTGTATCTTTGGTGAAAATAACAATACATAATATTTTCCGACGATTATTTCGTTAGTAAATGTAATATTTCTCAACGAACCAAATAGTTCATCGACAAAAGGTCCCTTAGTGTCCTTTGTGATGACGGACAGGCTATTTTTACCAAGTTATACAATATCATTGGTAAAAAGTCTTTTACCAATGAACGAGATACATCGTCGGAGAAAATGAATGGTGGACATGTTATTTCACTTTGTATGGTTGAACGTGGATGTTGATTTGTAATTTTTGTTTTTGGTATAGCTAATAAGTATATTTAAAAACATATGTACGGAGTGAATGGGGTTGATAGAGCACGGGTGGGCCCAAATATTTTTGAATATTTTTACCGACGAGTTGTTAAAATTATCACCGACGAAAATTTTCGTCAGTAATAATGCTATGTTTTAAGTCGAAACGACTCCAGCGCCCATCTCTCACTATCGCTCTCTCTCTCTCTCTCTCACACACACACACACTCTCTCTCTCTCTCTCTCTCTCTCTCTCTCTCTCTGTCACGCCCCATATTTGGTAATCAGACTCACGAGGAACCCGATGGCTAGTTCTGGCCGCAACAACCTCGTAATACCCCATTCTCGGCTCCTGAGGCAACTTCCGATCTTGGGATCCTACAAGGAGGATTTTTATAATAATATAATCATTTCCAACACGAGCATACCCAAGTTCACAGCAAGTATATCTGAGAATAACAAGGCACACATCACAAAATCCACTAAAAATTTAAACTTTTACAAGTATCCATAAGGTCCAAAAGGACATACATAAGATGATAGAAAAGGGGAGAAAAATCAGCAACACTGGAGTCCTCAAGCTCAACTATACTCTGAGCTCAGCCACTACGACGCCTGCCTAGGTTCACCTGCATGTATCAATCTTACATAAGCTTATAGAAGCTTAGAGGGTGGTGAGAGTGTGTGATAATGGTGCACAGAGGAATAGAAGGATGTACAGGAAGAGAAATATGCTCAATGATAATGTCGCTAGCCTTACCAAGGCTTACCATGAATACGATGTAATGAGTACTGAGTGCCATACGAAGACATTGCATGAAGGGGCTTATGCAGCCAATGCTAATGCGATGCAAGTAATACTAGTGCTCATATCCAAACTACATGCCAAGTACATTTCTAATCATAGGAAATCATTGGGGTCCATTACACTATTGAATGACTGCCGCTCTACAAACTCCGCACAACCAAATTAGCGTAAGAAACCTCACTACCTGCATCTGGACAACCAATCAACAACCAGGCCTGAATGTAGCGGACCCATTTACGAGCTAGTCAAATTCAGCCTAGCAACGCCTTCTCACACCAGGCAGGTAAGGCCATACCCCTATCCAACTGACTACACGACAGTGGGAGTCGCGGCCTAATGGTATAAGGACCTCGTGCGTTCATATTTTCACCCGGTCACGGCGTTGGAGCAGATCCTTAGTACCATGGAAGTTTTGGAAATTTCACCTATTGACATCCTATGCACCCTGTATACTCAAGTAACATTTCCGGTGATGACACATACGACCATCCACGAATGTCCCTGTGGAGGCAAGGCCCTGGTGAAGCAAGGGCGATATCATCATGAAATGTGATGCCAATGCATGAGTAATACATACAGATCATGCACAAGCTTCAGGCACTCAATGTACACGAGAGGAGAAACTTCATCCCTCAATGACCACCACACAATGTAATTAATTCATACAGATGATGCATATGGGTCACAAATGTAAGTGTGCCACCTATGGAATATGGAATCCTTCATCCTAAGGAGGGTCAGGGTATAGGCACATAGACAGGTATTCTAAGGAGAAGAGAAATCCTCTAGTGGGGGCCCAGTACTTTAGGATGACCCACAAGCTAAGAGGGTTGTGATCCTAAGGAGGAATGTTCCTAGCCCGGCCCAAGGTGGGCCTTTAACCACCTATAAGGGCCCCTATGGGCCTGCCTTAGGGCCACCAAGGAGGACATCCAACCTCAACTGGGTCCCAAAAGGTAGCCTGCTATTTATGTAAAGAAAAGTCCAAGGCCCAATCAATCCATGACCTAATGGGTCATACACTAAACCCCATACATAAGCAACCTGGTAGGCCCTTAAGTAAGGTTAGGGCCCAACCATAAGGGTCATGGGTTTACTCATTATGGTGGGCCTAATGGGCAACCTATTATCCTAACATATGGGAAATCCTTATATTTAACACAAGTAAGTTGGGCCTCACATCTCGGCCCAAGTATGGATTTATTATAGTGGGGAAGTAAGGGCCCAACTACTTGAGTATTTAGCCCATAAGACCCATCACAATGGCGTGGTAAATATAAGACCCAAGGGTCCAATGGGCCTATCAAAAGTTCTAGCCCAACCAAGGCTATAAGGCCCATTAATTAACTAGAAGACTAGCCCAAGAAGAATCCAATTGGAATGGGCCTTTAATCATGCACTAATTACGTCTAAAAATAAAATTAAAATGGTAAGATAATTGACTTAAATCCTCCTCAAATCTAGTGGGCCATACTGCCCCAAAACAACATTATAGGCAACAATTATTGGGCTCATTGCCAAATTCCTTCCCACCCATTTTTTTCTAGGTTGGTTGAAATCCAACAACAAAAATATTTTATAGTAGATGAAATTCCTAATGGTCCACATGCATAACAGTGGGTCCCACCAAATGAGAGGGGAATGCACAACACACATTAGAAGTGGGCCATGCTGCTAGAATACAGGCCCAGTAACAACCCAATGGAGGAGCGTCCCATGGTGGGTAGTCCTATGAGACTGGGTATTTGGCCAAAAATTGACTCAATTTGCAGGCTGTACCACGGTCAGTACAAGGGCCCGATGGCCCTGAAAATTTGCAGGATGGTCCTTCCATAGGTGGGTTACAACTCCACAAAAGTTTTCAATTTTTGGATGGTCAAAAGTAGTTTAATTTATTTAAAGAAGACATTCTTTCCAAAAAATTGGACTGACCTGGACGTCCCAACGTGGTGGGACAGTCCGGCCCTTGGCACGGTGTGCACAGGGGTCCATTGGTCCCAAATATTTGTGGGTCGATCCTACCATGGGTGGAACACATCTTTATAAATTTTCATAATTTTTGGATCCTTATAAGTATTTTAATAAATTCCAGAGTGACAATCTGTCCAGGTTGAAATGTTGCCGGAAATAACTTTACTGAATTTAGGCCATCCAAATGGGTGGGTTCTGGGCATCCAAAATTCCTGAAATTTGGACCCAAGGTCCCTCATCAAGCCTACAACAAGTTGGGACCTAGAAATAAGGCCCACCTTCTGAGATTTTTTTTTTAATTTTGTTTTTATTTTAACTATGTTGCTAGACTGCACAACAGAAATTTCTGGCAGCCTACTATGTTGGCCCATCCTTTAGGAAGCTCAAATGGGGTCCATTGGCACTCGATATTTTCAGGCAGGTCTTACCATGTGTGGGACACCTCTCTAAAAAATTTTAGAATTTTTGAGGTAGCATAAGTATTTTATTTAATTCATATAAATTATGGTCAGCAATGAATATCCAGAAAATCTGCTGGTGCAGAAAATATTGTTGTCCCATGTTTAGCACCACATGAGGTGGGCTTATACTTGCCCAATTACTGGAAAATTGGTGGGTTTGATGGTTTCACTTATGAACAGCAAGTGGGGTCCACTGGAGTGGCCCACTTACTCCAAAATCAAGATGGAAAATGAGAATTTCTAACATGTAATGTTGCTGGAACAGTGCAGAAAATCTAAACTGTCCACCTCACTTGGGCCACACCTTTGGGACCTCAATCAAGGTCAGATGAGGCTAAAATTTGGGGAACATCAAGATGAGATCCCCAACATTCAGAAAAATATATTTGATGGTTACAAAAGTGATGTAGAGCAGGTCAAGGATAATTTCCTAGCCAAGATGGATCAGAAAAGGCCTGGTCGATGACAGAAGTGATCCGGACCATCGGACCTTAGATCGGGCGTATCTCGCAATCTGGAATGAGTTACCTGACGTAAAATATATGATTTTGGGGTAGAACGAGCCACTTTAGCCAACCAACCCATCTACACCAAGTTATGATGCTCAAAATTGTGAAAAACCCCTAGATCGAAGGTCGTTTCCCTGCTTTAATTTCATTTTTACTATAAATAGTAAGTTTTAGTTTGATTTTAACTCTTCATCCGTCGAGCTTTAGGAGTTTACGTCCATCATGAAAAGAGCTTAGAATAATTAGGAGAACGGTTTGATGAAGCCAAATAGGACACTTACTATTTTTGGCTGAAAACCTTGTGCACTAGAAGACATCATGACCGTCTATAAATAGTAAGTTTACTATTTATAGTAAGTTGTGGATTCTAGGAGTTTTAGTTGTAGTTTGATTCTGATTTCTTTCCCATTGCTTGGTACCCCTATTTAAAGGGTTGTGAACTCGTTTTTAATCATCAATTAATCAATTCTGAATTTCTTAGAATTTATTTCTATTTTTTGCTTTCTTTCCTCGTGAATTCGAGAAGTCTCTGTGAGGAGTCCAGAGAAGCTCCGTGGATTCGGAGTAGTTATCCTCATCACGTTTATCCTTGCGTCAATTGGTATCAGAGCGAGGATTCCCCTTAGGCCGATGACCAATAATGAAGGTATGGATCAAAATCCTGTGGATGGTAATCCAGGGATTCGTTATCTTTGGGAAAGAATGGAAGCTTTCCACTGGGAGAGTCAGTTGACCATGCAAGAGCTGCAGGCAACCCTCGACCGTTTTGCGGATGCGCTACTTCCGCCTCGAGCCCTAGGCGATACTCCACCACCTATGGTTGCTCCACCACCCATGGTGGCTCCACCATCCATGGTTGCTGTACGACATACTACCAGTGGAAAACCGTAGGGCTACACCGGATGATTTAAGTTCTAGCGACGAGGACCTTAATGAGGGTTTTGCCCAACGTCCAATCCATGGAGGTGATCACTTAGATCGTGCTGAAAGAGACTATCAAGGTAAGGCTAAACTTCCTAGTTTTAATGGTTTATTACGTATAGAAGATTTCCTCGATTGACTAGCCGAAGTAGAGAGATATTTTGATTATATGGACATGCCAGATCATAAAAGGGTAAAATTGGTAGCGTTTAAATTAAAATCTGGTGCTTCTGCATGGTGGGAACAATTACAACTCTCACAAGCCCGCCAGAACAAGGCGCCCATCTCATCAAAGCCACGGATGAGATGTCTTCTTCGATCACGATTTCTCTCTAGTGATTATGAGCAGATATTATTTCACCAATACCAAAATTGCCGACAAGGAAATCAAACCGTCACAAATTACACTGAAGAATTCCAGCGATTGGCTACACGAAACGATCTGTCAGAATCTGAGTTACAGAAGGTGGCACGATTTATAGGTGGGTTGCGACCGACAATTCAGGGCCGAGTTCAGATGTACCCAGTCGGGACCATAGATGAAGCAGTTCAATTGGCGGGTAGGGCAGAAACACAACTTACAAGAGTTCCTGCTCGTCCTTATCCTTCAACTCGACCCCCCATGACGGGTCCCACGCAGGAAACAGTGCTGGTACTAGGAAAAGATTCAGTAAGAGAACTTCATCAACCTCCTACAACCACAAACTGTGATACGGGGATCTCCAAAATCCACTATTAATTTGAACTTTTACAAGTATCCATAAGGTCCAAAATGATGCGCTACTTCCGCCCCGAGCCCTAGGCGATACTCCACCACCTATGGTTGCTCCACCATCCATGGTTGTTGTACGATATACTACCAGTGGAAAATCGTAGGGCTACACCGGATGATTTAAGTTCTAACGACGAGGACCTTAATGAGGGTTTTGCCCGACGTCCAATCCATGGAGGCGATCACTTAGATCGTGCTGAAAGAGACTATCAAGGTAAGGCTGAACTTCCTAGTTTTAATGGTTTATTACGTATAAAAGATTTCCTCGATTGACTAGCCGAAGTAGAGAGATATTTTGATTATATGGACATGCCAGATCATAAAAGGGTAAAATTGGTAGCGTTTAAATTAAAATCTGGTGCTTCTGCATGGTGGGAACAATTACAACTCTCACAAGCCCGCCAGAACAAGGCGCCCATCTCATCATGGCCATGGATGAGACGTCTTCTTCGATCATGATTTCTCCCCAGTGATTATGAGCAGATATTATTTCACCAATACCAAAATTGCCGATAAGGAAATCAAACCGTCACAAATTACACTGAAGAATTCCAGCGATTGGCTACACGAAACGATCTGTCAGAATCTGAGTCACAGAAGGTGGCACGATTTATAGGTGGGTTGCGACCGATAATTCAGGACCGAGTTCAGATGTACCCAGTCAGGACCGTAGATGAAGCAGTTCAATTGGCGAGTAGGGCAGAAACACAACTTACAAGAGTTCCTGCTCGTCCTTATCCTACTAGGAAAAGATTCAGTACGAGAACTTCATCAACCTCCTACAATCGCAAACTATGATACGGGGATCTCCAAAATCCACTATTAATTTGAACTTTTACAAGTATCCATAAGGTCCAAAAGGACATACATAAGATGATAGAAAAGGGAAGAAAAATCAGCAACACTGGAGTCCTCAAGCTCAACTCTACTCCGAGCTCTGCCGCTACGACGCCTGCCTAGGATCAGCTGCATGTATCAATCGTGCATAAGCTTATAGAAGCTTAGAGGGTGGTGAGATTGTGTGATAATGGTGCACAGAAGAATAGAAGGAGGTGAAAGTACACTTACTAGTGCCCTGGTTTGTCAAGTTACATGTGTGATGAGTCAGACTGGCTGCAGAACTTGATAGGAAGATTATCTCAAGCGTCTCCCTCAACCAGATGTGTGGAAGCTTACAATAGGTAAATCATAGCCTCACATCCCGTGTCCCAAAATACCAGGTGATTAAAACCCTTAAAACAAGATAGACATCTTAGGGTTTTTAAAGTGAGAAAACTTTTTACAAAATAGGAAAATCTGTAAGTTTTTCTCGCCTTGTCGATTTATCGAAGCACCCCGATATGATCGACTTGCACTGTCGATGTCCTCGATACCTTAACGATATTATCGATAAGAGGACCAAAATATCCAGCAATTAAATATTCATCTGGACGGATTTACCGATATATCGATACACCTATCGATATCATCGATGAAACACTAAATACGTCCAGCAACTTCACAATATATCTGGATAAATTATCGATGTATTGTTACACATATCGATATCATCGATATTCAAATCTCGAGACCATCGAGAGTGGCTCGATAAGATCGACAGGTAGATTTTCGGCGCCCCCGTTTTTAAATGAAAATCTCAAAATTCTTCGATATATCGATGACCGTCCGATATGATCTGAATTTGAATACTGATAAGATCGGAGGTCCATCGATGATATCGATAGTGGGCGTGCATTTTTTACAACAGTTATTTCAGGTTGTTTTTTAACTATGATCGGGGGCCTTTCGATTTAATCGATATTCAAATATCAATGATATCGATACCAGATCGATTGCATCGAATAAAGCCATAAACTGTCCTGCAAGTTCAAAGATAAATCAGCTGGATTTATCGATGCCTCGACTCTGATCTCGATATCATCGACATTCCAATTCCGATGACCTTGACGGTTCTCCCGATCATTCATGAAAACCTGAAATATCTCAAAGTCAAGTCTTTCTCATTTTTCAAGTGTCGATGGATCAAACCTGTCATCGATGGAATCAGAGTTCGAAATCCGATGACATCGACAATAGTTTCGATTCATCGACCAATTGGCAAAGAGTTTCAAAAGCGTATGACATCGAGTCTGAGTTATCGAGCAGACCATCGATGTTATCGAGAGTATACGCTCGATGATATCGAACCTGTTCGATGATATCGAACTCTGTCATAAATGTGACCGTTTTATATCTGTTGGAGCTTTTTGCCTATATATAGAAGACTTGTCTTTTGTTGTTGAAAGAGAGAAAAGAGAGAGCTTTTGTGTGTTTCAACTTACATCTTATACCCTAAGCCCTTTCTCTCGAGGGTGTTCATCCTCCAATCTACCCTCACCATTGATATTCAATAGAGTGGATTGGAGAATGAACTTCCGCATTCAAGGATGCTCTAGCTACTACCTTAATGGAAAATCATTATGATGGGATGCCTTGAATGCATAAGATTAGAACTACTCTACCTTCCTTATAGGAAAACCTTTAGAGAGTAGGATTCCATCTTCACCTTGACCTAACCCTAAGCCTAGTCTTGGTATATCTTTTGTGTTACGGATCAAGGAAGCAGAAGACTCTCCGTCAACAAGGAGGAGGAGATCTTCGGCGTTGTGCTTAACGGGACTCATCAACTTATCTGTAAGTATCTAGAGTCTAGGAGGACACTTGCGATCTTTCCTTTTTAGGACTGGGTCTTAAGTGGTTTTCACCCTTTGAAGTCCTCAAGGAGGCCTCCGGCGGGAGTGTACGTTGTGAGTGCGTTGTGTGGACCCTTGCTCTGTGGAGAGCATAAACATCTGGTTAGGAGTGAACCAGTGAAACTCCATGGTTAGAGGGGAACCGAATAGAAACCTCTGGGTGCGTTGTGTGGGCCCTTGCTCTATGGAGAGCATAAACATCTGATTAGGAGTGAACCAGTAAAACTCCAGGGTCAGAGGTGAACCGAGTAGAAACCTCCATGTAAAGGTTGAAGGTGAACCTGATTTAAAACCTTAGGTTAGAGGTGAACCATGGGAAACCTCCTTAGTGAATTCTGGTACACTCAAGGGTTGAGTGCGGCAGCCGGGAGTGGAGTAGATTTATCATCGAACCACTATAAAATGATTGTGTTTGTGATTGCTTTTCTATATGTGTGAGTCATGACAATGCATTCATATTCATATATCTGATCACATCTCACACCCATACACAGTCACATCCAACATAGACTAAGTTGCATATTGCTATATCTTGATTAGTTTGTGATTAGATCCTCTACCTGTCTTAGAAGCTAGTAGAGTTATATTTGAGTAATCCTGAAAATTGCATACATGATAGGATTAGACTGATATGATTTTTAATATAACTCATAAATCTTTAAAAAGTCCTATTCACCCCCCTCTAGGAGATATTGGCATATTTCGACTTCAACTCAAGCGGTCTTCACCGCTATTTCAATTGGTATTAGAGTAGGTCTCTCTTTAAGGGCTTCACCGCCTAGAGAGTGATCTTGACCGAAGTAAGAATCATGCTTAAAAGTATCCAAGATGGTACAACAAACCAGAATAGTTGCCTAGTAATCCATACAGCCCTAAAAGTCGGAAATAAGTCAAAACGGTATCTGGACAGTGGATGCTCCAGACACATGACTAGTGATCACACTTTTGTGAATTTTCCAACTTTGATGGGGGATCCGTCACATTTGGTGATGGAAGCTCAGCCAAGATAGTTGGACAAGGAACTATAGCAGTACCAGGCCTTCCAAAGGTCAAACATGTACTCTGTGTAGAAGGCCTGAAACATAATCTCCTGAGTATCTCCCAAATCTGTGACAAAGAACATCTTCTCACTTTTTCAAAGGATGTGTGTAGAATTTTGGATCATACAGGAAAGTCTCTCATAAAAGGTTTACATACTAGTGATAATTGTTATGTCATTGAAAGTACAAGTGAGAGGGTGCTATCCACAAAGTGCAATATGGCTGTGAAGAATGAATCCAAACTATGGCACCAAAGGTTGGGACATGTCCACTATCGAAATTTAGCAAAGCTCAGTTCAAAAAATCTGGTTAGGGGACTTCCCAAGATTAGAAAAGAAGAAAAAGTTGTCTGTGGAGAATGTCTATAAGGAAAACAGATTAAGGTCGGACACAAGAAGATAACCTCCATAGCAACAACAAAGCCTTTGGATCTGCTACATATGGATCTAGTTGGACCAACTAAAGTGGAAAGTCATGGCAAGAAAAGATACTTTCTGGTGGTAGTAGATGATTACACAAGATTTACTTGGGTCGCATTTCTTCAAGAAAAATCGGATGCTTTTAAGGAATTTGTGATCTTGTCAAAACGACTTCAAAATGAAAAGGGATATAGAATCAATCGCATCAGAAGCGATCATGGTGGGGAGTTTGAAAATGAAAAATTCGAAAACTACTACAATGAGAAAGGAATTTGTCATGAATTCTCAGCTCCAAAAACCCCACAGCAAAATGGAGTTGTCGAAAGAAAAAATCGAGTATTGCTGGAGATGGGGTCAGTAATGCTAAATGGGAAAGATATGGCAGAGAGTTTTTTGGCAGAAGTTGTCAACACTGCTTGCTACATCATAAATAGAGTATATCTTAGAACAGGCCTGAACAAAACCCCATACGAACTAGGGTATGGAAAACTGCCTAGTGTGAAATATTTTCGAGTCTTTGGTAGCAAATGCTATATCTTGAGAGATAGAGATCACCTAGAAAAATTTGAGTCTAAAAGTGATGAAGGAATCTTCTTGGGGCATGCCATGAATAGTCATGCATACAGAGTATACAATCTAAGAACTCTCACTATTCAGGAATCGGTAAATGTGGTAATCGATGATCAACCTCAACCTAAAAGCAAAACTTTATCACCCAATGAACCTCAACCATTATCTGACATTCCCATTATAAAAGATCATCCTAGAGAACAAATCATAAGAGATCCCAATGCTGGTGTAAGAACTCGATGATAGATAGAAAATATCTATAGTCATTTCTGCTTTACCTCAAAGATTGAACCTAAGAATATTGGGGAAGCTCTTAAAGACGAACACTTGATAAATGCAATGCAAGAAGAACTGCAACAATTTCAAAGAAATGAGGTATGGAATTTGGATCCCAGACCACTCGATACAAATGTCATTGGAACCAAATGGGTCTTCAAGAATAAAACTGATGAATCAGGAAATGTGATTAGAAACAAAGCAAGGCTTGTAGCACAAGGGTACTCACAGATAGAAGGGATTGATTTTGATGAGACATTTGCCCCTGTAGCTCGTCTTGAATCTATCAGAATTCTTTTATCCATTGCATGTGCATTAAAATTTAAGTTATTTTAAATGGATGTTAAGAGCGCCTTCTTGAATTGAGACCTCGCTGAAGAAGTTTATGTGGACCAACCTAAGGGATTTTCAGATCCTAAGTGCCCTCAATACGTATATTGTCTAAACAAAGCCCTCTATGGTCTTAAACAGGCACCATGTGCCTGGTATGAACGATTGACAAAATTTCTTTTGGACCATAAATTTTGCAGAGGGAGTGTTGATAAAACCTTGTTTACCCAAAGAACAAAAGACTCATTGCTTATTGCACAAATTTATGTGGACGATATAGTCTTTGGTTCAACATGTGAAGATATGGCATATAAATTTGCTGACCTCATGAAATCAGAATTTGAAATGAGCATGGTTGGTGAATTAAACTTCTTTTTGGTTTGCAGGTCAAGCAGCTACATGATGGAATATTTATCTGTCAAACCAAGTATGCGAACGATTTGGTAAAAAGGTTTGGTCTTGAATTTGGTCGTTCTTGTCACACTCCCATGAGCACCACGCTCAAACTCTCCAAAGATACAAATGGCAAGAGTGTGGATCAACATCTCTACCGGAGTATGATAGGTAGTCTACTATATCTCACAGCTAGTCGTCCTGACATATCTTTCAGTGTTGGGGTATGTGCTCGATATCAAGCAGATCCTAAGGAATCTCATTTAACGGCTATTAAGAGGATCATCAAATATATAGCAGGAACTTCCCCCTATGGACTATGGTATTCATTTGAAACATCTACCATCATCACCGGGTACTCTGATGCCGACTGGGCAGGAAATTTGGATGATCGAAAATCAACCAGTGGAGGATGTTTCTATGTTGGAAACTGCCTAGTCTCCTGGCAGAGCAAGAAGCAAAATTCAATATCATTATCTACTGCCGAGGCTGAATACATTGTTGTTGGAAGCTGCTGTGCACAACTTCTTTAGATGAAACAGATGTTGCTGGATTATGGGATTGAACAATCCACGATGAGTCTTTTCTGTGATAACACAAGCGCAATCAACATTTCAATTCTCGGACTAAACAATTGATATCCGTCATCACTTTATCCGAGAACTTGTTGATGACAAGATCCTTACATTAGATTATGTTTTCACAGAAAAGCAACTTGCAGACATCCTCACCCAACCTCTTGATGCAAATAGGTTTAGTGACCTATAAAAATCCATTGGGGTTTGCTCTCACTAAATCTCAGTAAACATGCGCCACATAAGAAAATCTTCACACTAAGACATTCATGGTTATGTATCCGCTACAAAGTTAACATTTCTGCATTAACCATGTCATTTTGGTAATGATTTGCCTGAAAATACTTTGATATGAGAAACAATTAAGCTACTGCTGTCTGTGACAGTATATTTTTGGAAACATGGATATAACTGCCAATCTTGGGCAGTTCATTTTGGTTCTTTTATGGCTGAATAGAATGATCAATTTGTTATGCCATATTTCTGTTTTTCTTAAGTTCCCCTGGTCTATCAAAGCTTCTAATATGGAATGCATATGACTTTATTACTTAATTTATTTGCATTCACATCCTCTGAAAATGATGTATACTTTGAAATGATTCCATCTTTATACATCGACATCTGTTGTTGCTCCCACATGCTTCTTTGAACCTCAGTCAATATCACATGCTATACCTTTGCCAATGACTGACAAAAAGGGGGAGAACAATTCAAAACACCTCGAATGAAAAATTGTGTATCTATCTATGTTGTTGCAGGTGTTAGGAGGAGCAGCTGCAAGAAAGGGGGAGTTTTGAAGTAAGGGGGAGCAGATACTTCTAGAATGTGTACATGGGGAAGAAAAATTGAAAAATTATGTAAATGCATGTACACACAATTTATGGTGTGTCTAGAAGTGTTCTAGGATATTTTAGGTATTTTGTCACGTAATTGACAAAGGGGGAGATTGAAAGTGCACCTGCTAGTGCCCTGGTTTGTCAAGTTACATGTGTGGTGAGTCAGACTGGCTGCAGAACTCGATAGGAAGATTATCTCAAGCGTCTGCCTCAACTGGATGTGTGAAAGCTCGCAATAGGTAAATCATAGCCTCAAATCCCGTGTCCCAAAACACCAAGTGATTAAAACCCTTAAAACAAGATAGACATCTTAGGGTTTTTAAAGTGAGAAATCTTTTTTGCAAAATAGGAAAATCTCTAAGTTTTTCTCGCCTTATCGATTTTATTGAAGCACCCTCAATATGATCGACCTGCACTATTGATGTCCTCGATACCTTAACGATATTATCGATAAGAGGACCAAAATGTCCAACAACTAAATATTCATCTGGACGGATTTATCGATATATCAATACACCTATCGATATCATCGATAAAAGCACTAAATATGTCCAGCAACTTCACAATATATTTGGACGAATTATCGATGTATTGTTATACATATCGTTATCATCGATATTCAAATCTCGAGACCATCGAGAGTGACTCGATAAGATCGACAGGCAGATTTTCGGCGCCCCTGTTTTTTAATGAAAATCTCAAAATTCTTCGATATATCGATGACCGTCCGATATGATCTGAATTCAAATATCGATAAGATCAGAGGTCCATCGATGATATAGACAGTGGTTGTGCATTTCTTACAACAGTTATTTCAGGTTGTTTTTTAACTATGATCGGGGGCCCTTCTATTTAATCGATATTCAAATATCGATGATATCGACACCAGATCGATTGCATCGAACAAAGCCATAAACTGTCCAGCAAGTTCAAAGATAAATCAGCTGGATTTATCGATGCCTCGACTCTGATCTCGATATCATTGACATTCAAATTCCGATGACCTCGACGGTTCCCCTGATCATTCATGAAAACCTAAAATATCTCAAAGTCAAGTCTCTCTCATTTTTCAAGTGTCGATGGATTGAACCTGTCATCAATGGAATCGAAGTTCGAAATCTGATGACATCAACAATAGCTTTGATTCATCGACCAATTGGCAAAGAGTTTCAAAAGTGTATGATATCGAGTCCGAGTGATCGAGTAGACCATCGATGCTATCGAGAGTATACGCTCGATGATATCGAACTCTGTCATAAATATGACCGTTTTATATCCGTTGGAGCTTTTTGCCTATATATAGAGGACTTGTCTTTTGTTGCTGAAAGAGAGGAAAGAGAGAGCTTTTGTGTGTTTGAATTTACATCTTATACCCTAAGCCCTTTCTCTCGAGGGAGTTCATCCTCCAATCTACCCTCACTATTGATATTCAATAGAGTGGATTGGAGAATGAACTTCTGCATTCAAGGATCCTCCAGCTACTACCTTAATGGAAAATTATTATGCTGGGATGCCTTGAATGCATAAGATTGGAACTACTCTACCTTTCTTATAGGAAAACATTTAGAGAGTAGGATTCCATCTTCACCTTGACCCAACCCTATGCCTAGTCTTGGTATATCTTTTGTGTTGCAGATCAAGGAAGTAGAAGACTCTTCGTCAACAAGGAGGAGGAGATCTACGGCGTTGTATTTAACGGGACTCATTAACTTATCTATAAGTATCTAGAGTCCAGGAGGACACTTGCAATCTTTCCTTTCTAGGACTGGGTCTAAGTGGTTCTCACCCTTTGAAGTCCTCAAGGAGGCCTCCGGCGGGAGTGTACGTTGTGGGTGCGTTGTGTGGACCCTTGCTCTGTGGAGAGCATAAACATCTGGTTAGGAGTGAACCAGTGAAATTTCAGGGTTAGAGGTGAACTGAGTAGAAACCTCTGGGTGCGTTGTGTGGGCCCTTGTTCTATGGAGAGCATAAACATCTGATTAGGAGTGAACCAGTAAAACTCTACAGTCAGAGGTGAACCGAGTAGAAACCTCCATGTAAAGGTTGAAGGTGAACCTGATTTAAAACTTAGGTTAGAGGTGAACCTTGGGAAATTGAAAAGGGCAAGCTATATGTCCTAGAGGGGGGGGGGGGTGAATAGGACTATGCCAAATTTAAAATAAAATCAGCGGAAATAAAGTAAACCAATAGCCTTACAATTATGAATCAATTCACAATGCTAAATTTAAATCACCTTGATAAATAAGTATTGAGAGATTGATACAAATTCGGTTCTAAGGACAACCTTTCACCATAATAAACAAGGGCTTATGGTAGGACAACCTTATTTCTAGAACATCTTTTGGATCAAGGACTCAATTTTAATAGAAGTAAATAAAATAGCAAGGAATTGAAATTAAATGCAGAAGTATAGATCTAAATTATTACAACAATCCCCACACTTGCTTGAAATGTAAATAGTTACAACATTCACATCCACTTGTACATTCCACACAATTGAATGATAAAAGATATGAAAATTAAGCAAGCATTCAATCCACAAGACAAAGAGTTATAGTGGTTCGCCTGTGTGTACACCAACTGTCTTTCAACAGCCACACAGAAAGCTACTCCACTCCTAATATCCTCACACAGGGGATATTAGCGTTCACTATCAAATAGGTTTTCACAGGTTCACCAAAAACCTTTACAATTGTGTCTTTTTCACTTGGGCTTTCACAATTCAAAAACCCCTCTTTTCTGAGTTTTCTGGTTCTCCTCAGATAACCAATACAATGAGATTTTTTCTGGTTCAACCTCAAACAAAATCAATACAATGAGATTTTTCTGGCTTAACCTCAAACAAAACCAATACAATGAGATTTTTCTGGCTTAACCTCAAACAAAACCAAAACAATAAATTTTACAGAATTGTAAAATACCTGGATTTCTCCTTTTCGTAGCAGCCCGATAGAACCAATCGGAGTAGATGATTGAACGTCAAAGTTCAATTTCCAATACTCACATTCATATGGTTCTAAATTCTAATTGATTTTAGATTTTAACTAGATGGGCGTAGCTATATTTGATTTTGATTCCAAGAAGAAGGAATAAGGTAATTCCTCTTTTCAAATAAGATTGGAATACAGAAACAAAATCAAATTAAATAAGCTAGAAAAAAGGAATATTAAATAAGCACAATGTAGCTTAAAATAAACACAGACTTATCTCAGAGGGATCACTTGAAATTTCTTGAATTGAATCGAGTTGAAGTGTGAAAACTCTAAATTTCGTGTTCAATTTATATAAGCAGAAATCGCTCCTACGACTGGTCTTAGAAACCTACGACTGGTCGTAGCTCTAACAGATATTTGAAATATTGAGCGCGATCTTTGAAAGTCGTTCCACGACTGGTCGTGAGAAGCCTACGACTGGTCGTGGGTCACCTACGACTGGTCGTGGATCTCTACGACTGGTCGTAGGACCATAGATTACGTTGCTGGACTTTGAGTCATAGCTCTACGACTGGTCGTGGACGAGTCGAATCCACACCTACGACCGGTCGAAGGACCTCCAGGACTGGTCGTGGGTGTAACAAAAAATTCTGAAAATTCTTCAACAACTTAGGACTGGTCGAGGAATTTCTTGGACTAGTCGAACCAATGCTAGGACTGGTCGAACAAGAGATAGGACTGGTCGTAGAATAGACCAAACTTATGTAAAATAAACATTTGATTTATGTATCCAAAGTGACCTACTTAAAGGGTCAACCTAAGGTCATTCAAACCTGAACCATGTCGTATTGACATTGAACTTCAACCATTCAACGAATGTAGATTTTTTGAACTATATCAGGCTTGAGATCTTGAACTTGTTGTAGCTTTAAACTTGAGATCTTCATCAGCATAAAAACTACTTCATGTGTTGCTTATTAGTCTTGAAGTCATTTCTTGAGTTGTTTCTTAAGATTTGAACTTCAACATTGTAGCTTCTTGAACTTCAATAATGTAGCTTCTTGAGACTTCAACATTGTAGCTTCTTGAGACTTCAATAATGTCATGAAGTGTTTATGCAGTGTCTTGAATACATATAAATCACCATATAAGCACAAGACACAGATAGATGTTTTGACACATCAAAATTTGACAACCAAAGGAGCATGAGACCATAGCACTTACAATCTCCCCCTTTGTAATTTTTGACAAAACACCCAAATAATAATACTTCCAATAGAAATAAGAGAAGTAATAATTTGAATCATGCATTCACAATAGAGAATCATACATTCAAAATAGAGAATGAATCATGCACAGTTATGTAGAGTTATGTAGATATGATAAGTAATAACTAGCATCATTCTACCATAACTACCCCTGAGAAGCTTAACTCCCCCTGAGTAATAGGAGCACATCATAATCATTAAATGTAAATAAAGCCAAAGCCTCCCAAAACTTCTCCCCCTTTTTGACACAAAATGACAAAGGAATAAGAGCAACAATGATAATGAAAATAGGAGTTGATTCAAGAGAGCATAGTGCATAATTCAAAAAGTCAGTAAGCATGTAAAGTTCAGACAAAAAAAAAATTATTACAGACCCATCAAAAATTCAGTCAGAACCAGAAGAGGGAGCAGGATTAGATGGATCAATTTTGTGTAAACCCCTAGCTACATGCCTCATATATTTGCGTAAATAAGAAAATTACGTGTCTTGGGTAACACGAATTTGAGCCACCTGCTCTTGAAGGGAATTCAATCTCTCATCAAAATCAGAAGGTTGAAAATCAGGATCATCAGCCGAGTCTGACTCAAGTTATTCAAATAAATCATCCATATTCACGTCTTCAGGAAGATCACCAGCTTGATCTGCATTTCCTGCTTCAACACCACTGCTACCCGCATCCACTTGGCCATCAGCCAATTCTAAATTCATCTTGTTAATATTGAAATTATTAAAAGGGAGATGATAGATGGGTTTTTCTCTAGTAGGCATAGCCACGAGCATATGATTTGCCAGTATAGTCAATAAATAACCAAAGGGTATATCACTATGTCCTGGATGGTGACGAGACAAAATAATGGAATGACAAATTAAAGAAGGTAGACATATTTTTGCACCAGAGATGACAGAATGCAAAACACGAACCATGAAAGCAGTGAGTTCGGTTTTATTACCAGAACGTGGATAAAGATTTGAGATGAAAATCCTATGAAGTACTCTATGTCTGGGTAACAAATACCTTGAGGGAAGTGCATGACCTTTATGAGTCCAGTGAACATCCAAATTACATAAATCTCTAGTAAGCATTTTTCGTTCAGATTCTGAGAGTCTGTCATGTAAAATATGAATTGGAATGCCCTCATCATTGACAGGTATTTCCATAATGTGAGCAATCAAATGTCGATCCACTGAAAATACTCCTTGAGTATCAATTTTAAAAGTTAAATTCTCAAGAGAAAAATCACAGATACATGCAAACATGGATTGGGCAATGGACTGGTATGCAGCTCCACCCCAATGTAAGATGTTATCCCATCCCACAGATTCCAATAGAGGAAGGATACCAAATGAAGCAATGTGATTAACATTAACAGGACGCTCAACAATAACATTGCGCATACGCAAATCCCGAGCATTAGAAGGATCATTTTCGGGAGAACGAAGATGACGTTGTGCAATAGATGCTGATCTAGATGAAGAGGGACCTCGTATAGTTTTCTTTTTACCTCTAGCATCCATTTTCAAAGGAGGACTCAAGGAAACAGAAAGATGCAAGATAGAAGAAATGGGGTTTTGATAAAATAGATTTTTCAAGAAAAAAACCCCAAACTTGCAATGAACGACCAAATAGATTCTACAAGAATGAGATTTGAAACACCAATAACAAGAATCTACAAGAAAATTGCAAAAGAACCACTAACCTTGAAGTACCATGAAGGTGGGTTCGACCGGTCGTAGCAAGGACTGTTGGAGAGTAAAAAGGAAATGAAGAAGAAGAGTCAAATCCCCAAAATAAAGTGAAATCACGAGTTTCACGACCGGTCATGTAAGTGTTCGACCGGTCGTATCACGACCGGTCGTGTACAATCACGACTGGTCGAGTACTGACAAAAATTTGCAATTTTTTCAAATAATTTTCAAATTTAAGCAAATAAAACATCAAACTTATGTACATTATGATACACCAAGTCATGCAAATTCAATTTAAATTGCACATACCGAGATCAAACTTTAATTTATTAAACCTGCTTTTGTCGAGCGGTTTAGTGAAAATGTTCGCAAGTTGAGTCTCGGTTGGAATGTAATCCAAATATATTAATTTTTCTTCCACTAATTCACGAATGTAATGAAATCTAATGTCAATATGCTTAGTACGTGAATGCTGAACTGGATTTTTAGAGATATTTATTGCACTGGAATTATCACAAAACAAAATCATAGAATCCTGTGTAATTCTATAATCGCTTAACATACGTTTCATCCAAACAAGCTGAGTACATGCATTTCCAGCAGCAATGTATTCAGCCTCAGCTGTTGATAGCGATATAGAACTTTGCTTCTTGTTAAACCAAGAAACAAGACAATTTCCAATGTAGAAACAACCACCACTGGTTGATTTCCTATCATCAATGTTTCCAGCCCAGTCAGCATCTGCGTACCCGGTTAATTGAACATTAGTCTCATGTGGATACCAGAGACCCAGTTTAGTAGAACTTGCGACATATCGCATAATCCGCTTAACAGCAGTTAAGTGAGATTCTTTAGGATTTGATTGATAACGAGCACAAATACCAACACTCAAAGCGATATCTGGTCTACTAGCAGTCAAATAAAGCAAACTACCAATCAAACTACGATACAATTTAGGATCCACATCATTACCTGTAGAGTCTTTTGAGAGTCTGAAAGTTGTACTCATAGGAGTATCAAAATTTTTACCTTTCTCAAATCCAAATTTCTTAATTAAATTCAGAGCATATTTGGTTTGAGAGATAAAAATTCCATCAGGTTGTTGTTTTACTTGCAACCCTAGGAAATAGTTTAATTCTCCAACCATGCTCATTTCGAATTTAGACTTCATCAAATCTGCAAACTCAACAGTCATGTTAGTACAGGTTGATCCATAAATAATATCGTCAACATATATTTGAACCATTAGAATATCATCATTATGTTTCTTAACAAAGAGCGTCTTATCAACACATCCCATCTGAAAATTATGACTCAGTAAAAACTTAGTCAGTTTTTCATACCATGCTCTCGGAGCTTGTTTCAGACCATAAAGAGCCTTCTCAAGACGATACACATGATCAGTAAATTTAGGATCTTTAAACCCTGTAGGTTGTTCAACATATACCTCTTCATGTAAATCACCATTCAGAAAGGCACTCTTTACATCCATTTGGTAAATTTTAATCTTCCTAAAATAAACAATGGAGATAAAAAGTCTGATTGATTCAAGACGAGCTACAGGGGCAAATGTTTCATTATAGTCAATACCTTCAATTTGTGTATACCCCTGTACAACTAGTCTTGCTTTATTTCGAATAATATTTCCAAGTTCATCAGATTTGTTTTTGAAAATCCATTTTGTTCCAATAATATGTTTATCTTTAGATCTAGGAACAAGGTACCAGACATCATTTCTGACAAACTGATTAAGTTCTTCTTGCATCGCAAGAATCCAGTTTTCATCCGAAAGTGCTTCTTTTACGTTAACCGGTTCAATCTGGGATGTAAAGCATACGTAGTTACATATGTCCTCTAATTGTCTACGAGTGCGCACACCAGTGAGAGGGTTTCTAAGTATTTGAGAAGTTGGATGATCTTTAACAGTCCTTAATTCAGAATTAGTTTCACTTGATGAAGTTTCTTATTTTTCAAGTATAAGCACTTCATCATTATCTGAACTAGGGACAGGTGTATTCAAAAGATCGTCAATCACAACATTTATTGACTCTTGAATCACACCGGTCCTATTGTTCAGAACACGATATGCACGACTGTTTAAAGAATATCCTAAAAAGATCCCTTCATCACTTTTAGTGTCGAATTTTCCCAAATTTTCACGGTCACGCAAAATATAGCACTTGCTGCCAAAAACTCGAAAGTATTTGACAGAAGGCTTTTTCTCAAACCACATTTCATAAGCCGTTTTATTATTAGATTTACAAATATAAACACGGTTAATAATGTAGCAGGCTGTATTCACTTCTTCAGCCCAGAGATTCCTAGGGAGCTTCATGCTATTTAACATAACATTTCTCATTTCTTGAAGCACTCTATTCTTCCTCTCGACAATTCCATTTTGTTGAGGAGTTTTAGGTGCAGAGAATTCATGCGATATTCCCTGATCGCTACAGAATTTCTCAAAACCGCTATTTTCGAATTCGGATCCATGATCACTACGGATCTTATTGACTTGAGAACATTTTTCAGTTTGAATCCGTTTTATAATCTTTTTCACTTCATCAAGGGTTTCTGATTTGTCTCTCAAGAATGAAACCCAAGTGTATCTTGTATAATCATCTACAATAACTAAGATGTACTTTTTGCCACCTCGACTTTCCATTCTTGTTGGTCCTATAAGATCCATGTGGAGAAGCTCGAGTGGTCTTGTGGTGGTATTGGAGTTCACCTTTTTGTGAGAGCTCCTAGTTTGTTTACCATACTGGCATTCACCACAAATCTTGTCTACTTTTTGCATCTTAGGTAGACCTCTAATTAGTTCACTTTTGCTCAATCTGTATAAATTTCGGTAGTGTACATGTCCAAGGCGTTTATGCCATAATTCTGTCTCATCGGTATGGACCATGTAGCACGTTTGTTTAGATGAGCTACCATTGCTTACTATATAGCAGTTTTCAGAAGTTCTGCGACTAGTTAATATTACAGAACCCTTTTCGTTTATAATTTCACAACCTTAATTAGAAAATTTAACATTATGGTTGTTATCGCATATTTGAGATATGCTCAACAGGTTGTGTTTTAAACCCTCAACATATAAAACATTTTTAAATAAGGTAAGGTTATAGAGTTGGACCGTACCTTTGCCAATTATCTTGCAGTTGCTACCATCACCAAATGTGACTGACCCATCAGTCATATCTTTAAGATCGGTGAATAGTGCCTTGTCGCCTGTCATATGTCTGGAGCATCCAATATCTAGGTACCATTTCGAATGGCTTGTAGCTTTAAAAGCAGTGTGAGCAACCAAACATGCAACCTTAGGAACCCATTTTAGAACTGTTTTGGGTTTAGGAGAATAATTGGTCTTCTTTTGTTTACAGTTGTAAGAGTGACCTACAGAGTTAGATTTTAATAGTTCCTTAAGTAAATCAACAATTTTTTCAGCTAGTGGGTTATGAATCTGATTTTTGAAGTTTATATAGCTGCTTTTGGGTTTTTGAAAAGTTTTTGTATTTTTAGAAAAAACTTGACTAGTACCTTTTCCTTTTGAGTTAGAAGTCTCTCCTTTCACAAAATTGGAAGGAGTATTCTTCTGTTTAGGAGATGTGTTTTTATCATAGCCCAACCCGGATCGATCGCCACATTTTCTTGATCCGGATAATAATTTTTCTAATTTTGGATCACCTTGGGCATATCTCCATGTGTGCTTCAAACTCAGAAGAGAAGATACTTCATTTTTAAGTTTCTCATTTTCAGATTTCAAATTTTCAATCAGGGAGGTTTTGAATTCCAGATCACACTTTGATTTTTCAAAACAATCTAAAATTTGGGATTTTTCTAAAACAAGGGTTTCAAAACATTCTTTAAGTTTAAAAAATTTTTCTTTTTGAAGTTTAAGTTTGACAGCAATTTTACAACTTTCCTTATATAAGGCATTGTAAGCATCTTGAAGATCTTCATCATTTTCATGATCACTATCCAAATTTTCTTCACTTGTTGAATCATCGTGATCTGAAAAAGTAAACTTGGCAAGAGTCATAAGGGCCTTAAGTTCACTGCCTGACTCGGTTTCTGAATTTTCTGATTCAGAAGAGGCTTCAGAATCAGACGATTCATCCCAAGTAGCCAACATACCCTTCCTTTTGGATCTGTCCTTTTTAGGACATTTGTTTGCTAAATACCTATATTCTTGACAGTTGTAACATTGACTATCTTTCAATGACTTCCAAGTTTTAGACTTAGGTTTAGAACGTTTCTTTTCATTTGCCTTTTGAAAATCGACTCTTTTCTTACTTTTGAAAATCTTATAAAACTTTTTCGCCAAAAGGGCCATATCATCTTCAGACTTTTCTGAATCTGAATTTTCTTAAGTAATACTTTTAGATGACTTCAAAGCAATAGATTTACCTTTAGGAGCTTTAAAACTTAATTCATAGGTTTGTAAAGAACCAACTAATTCTTCTACCCTCATATTATCCGTATCACGAAGTTTCTAGATTGCGGTTACCTTAGAATTGAACCGTTCAGGAAGAGAGCGTAGTATTTTCACACACACTTTACTTTCTGGGATCTTATCGCCAAGACCCCACATTGAGTTTACAATGTCATTCAATCTAGTGTAAAAGTCCATAAACATTTCATTTTCCTCCATATGAATTTCTTCAAATTTAGTTGTGAAGAGTTGGACTTTAGATTTCTTGAGAATTGATGTACCTTCGTGTGTCATTTCTAAAATATCCCAGGCTTGCTTTGCAGTATCACAGGATATGATTCTTTTGAACTCATCCGGTGATAGTGCGCAAGTGATTACATTTAGTGCTTTAGCATTAGCACTACTCTCATTTTTCTGAAGTGTGGTCCATTGGAAATACAGTGTAATTTTCATAGATTTTGAACCATCAACTCCAGTTACTTCCATGATAGGAGGTTTCCATTCAGTCACTGTGGCTTGCCACACACTTTCATCCATTGATTTGAGAAGATCCTCATTCTAGCTTTCCAATAGGCATAGTTGGAGCCATCAAAGGGTGGAGGCCTAGTAATTGAAAGGCTATCAAAATTTGACATCTTTTTATATAGCTTAGATCGTTAGCTCAGGAAATAAATCCAAATAAAAAGCAACAAAAATGAGCTATTAGGCTTTGATACCACTTGAAAAGGCCAAGCTATATGTCCTAGAGGGGGGGGGGGGGGTGAATAGGACTATGCCAAATTTAAAATAAAATCACCGGAAATAAAGTAAACCAATAGCCTTACAATTATGAATCAATTCACAATGCTAAATTTAAATCACCTTGATAAATAAGTGGTGAGGCATAAAATAAGCAAGGAAGTGAAGATGAGAAAGATTAAGAAATCAATTTGGAAGATAAAGAAATCAGCTTCAAGACCACTTTGTGCGGGTTCGCGCAAAGTGAAACGGTTGCCCCAAAACCGTGCAAAGTGAACGGGTTGCGCGAGGGATCAATGAAGACAGTTTGTGCGGGGAATGACAGTTTGCGCGAGACCGCGCAAAGTATAACGTTTGCGCGTGTCCGCGCAAAGTATATGATAGGTGGGATCAAAAGGGATGGTTGATTATTTTGTCCCACATCGACTAAAACAGAGATTTCCATTGAAGAAAATGTCTATAAATACCCCGTTCCTCCTCTCAAAAGGGGTTCGACGATTTCAGAAGTGAAAGAAAGACGAAAGAGAAGACAGAAGGTGCGGAGTATTGGACTCCTGCACTTTGCGGGGCCACGCGCAAAGGAGTATTGGACTCCTGAAGTTTGCGTCGATCTGCGCAAAGCAGCATAGGGCTGATATAGTTTGCGCGGACCCGTGCAAAGCATATAGTTTGCGCGGACCCGCGCAAACCGACTGCTGGGCAGTCTATAACAGCAATGGGCTGTTATGCTGTCAGAATGGTTTGAGTCTTCAGATCTTCAAGTTCTTCTTGAGTCATCGACGAAGAGACGTATTCCTCCTAAGTTTCAGGAGATGACCGAAATAGCACCGAAATGTCAATGGAATCTTCGTTCTCTTGAAGATTGTTGATTGATTTGTCTATTCCTCCTAAGTATTAGGAGATAATCAAAATAGCGCTTGAATGCTGTTAAAATTCCTTTCTCCTTGAAGATTAGTTGATCAGATTATCAGCAATTCCTCCTAAGTTCTAGGAGATGACTGAAACTCCTGACGAAATGCTGCCGAATTTACTATTTGGATCAAATCTTTAAATATTATTTGTATTGTTTGAACAATCTATCTTAGAATCAAGGGATATCAGAGGATGTAAACGAATTTAGAATCAATAAAATGTGATGATTGTCTTTGTAATTATTCTATTGTTATGTTTGAATAAGATGATTCTCCCAAATTAAATACAATTGTTTTTTCTTGTCGAACCAAAATGGCGACTCTGCTGGGGAAGTATATCTTATTTAACACTAACATTGGAAAGTTACAAGACTCTCATTACTGTTTTTGGCGTCTTCCAGACGCCAAAATGGCGACTCTCAGTGGGAACATCCTCCCCTCCATCTCTAAGATAGTTTTTTTTAATCTTCCATATATTAATTTCATGAATGTTTTGTTATTGAAGGTACCCAAATTCAATCATACTACATTGCTAATGGCTAACGTTGCGAGAAAAGTGAACTTCCGATTCACCGCTACTGGATTTATAATTGAATATGCACCGAACCAAACTCCTGAGCATACGAAAGCAAGCACTACAAGCAGGCGCAAAGCGATTCAAGTAACAGTGGGAGTTATTTTCGTTTCACCTCAACCACAAGAAAGTGATGAGAATTGGACTTTGGTCCTGTCCAAGAAGACAAAAGCAAAAACTTTAAAGAATCGCAAAGCGAAAGTACTTGTACCAAGAACTAAGGGACCAGTCACGCGTAGCATAGCTAGAAGAAAACCTGAACTCGCTCCTCCGGCAATTTATCCCGAACAAACTACTTCGCAGCTTTCATTGCATAATTTTTCAGCTTTAGTTGCTACAAAAACCAAATGGACAGAATCGCAGAAAGGCAAAACACTGATGATAGGATCACCGATGCCTGTGTCACCTCAAACAAGTTCGCCCATAACTGTATCACCTCGATCGGTTAAAAGCACGGGAAGTACACAAGAGTCAAACGAGACTCTAATGTCTCCCCTCTTTATAAGTCCTGTTACGTCAACATATTCTCGTTTTACTCAAAAGATGACTTCGACAAACAGTCAAGAGGCCGCAGTATATATGGCAGAAGCAGGTCAAGGAAATAGACCATCTACTAAAGAACGTGTTGATCAAATGGCAGAGGCACAAAGGGTGCTAATGGATGAATGCCGGAACCTCAGGGAAGCTCTAGCAACTCTGGCACATAATGTAGCCCAGATAGTGGCTCCACCCATGATGGGAGCAACGAATGGACAAGAAAACCAACCTGAAGGCTTTCGTCCGCAAGAGATAGGATCACGAGGGTCAGTTCCAGCAGTAAGAGCTATAACGCAAGATGATGTAAGACAAGTCGTCGAAGAAGCAGTCAGAATAAAAAGAGAGCGAGCGAATACCGGTCGTTTCTGATACCGAACACCTTACCCTAGAGAAGTAGAGGATGTTCTGTTTCCAGCTAATTTTAAGCATCCAGATTTCCAGAAATTTAATGGGGAAGGATCACCAGAAGAACACCTGATGCATTTCATCACCAGCATGGGAAATTTCTCCACAATACCTCAATACTGTTTACGCTTATTTAGATCATCATTGACAAGTAAAGCTTTCAGGTGGTATTCAAATCTGGCACCGGGGTCTATACGCACATGGGAAGAAATGCAAGATGCTTTCATGTCAAACTTCTTCTCGTCAGAACGCGATGTTAGCATCACAGAGTTAGCTTCAGTACGACAGCGAGAAGGAGAACCGGTCAAAAAATTCATAAACAGGTGGAAAACACTGGGGGCATCGTGTAGGCAATTGCCGGAAGAAAAGGAACAAGTTAAAATGTGTCTGAATTCTATGGAGACAGGAATTGCGTTCGGACTCACCAGTGCTGATATCGGAACCTTTCGCGATTTGGCTACCAAAGCCCATGCATTGGAATTAATGACTCGTAAGATGACAGCATTCCATTATGAAACTGTCAGAAGAATACCTGGCAGAACAATCGTCAACACCATCGATCGAGATAAGAAAAATCAAGAAGTGAAGGGTTCAAGAGACAAAAGGCCGGAAGGAAAAGAAAACTGGAACCAATCAAGGGAGAAATACGGTGGAAAAAGGCTTAGAATGCTCGATTCTCATGAAGGATTTGAGTTTGACAGAGAGGATGTGGTGCCTATGATGCAACAATTGTTAAAAGCAGGTACCCTGGAATTACCGGAACCGAAACGCCCTGAAGATGTGAAGAGAATCCGAGAAAGAAACTTTTGCCATTATCATCGTTTAGTGGGACATCCGACAGAAAATTGTTACACATTAAAGTGCATCATACAACGAATGATAAATAAAGGAGATATAATAACAAGCGAAAGCAAAGAAAAGAATACAAGGGTGACAGTAAATGTATTGTCAATTCAAGAAAAGACTCGAGGGATGAAAGAGAAAGGAGACCGAAGGCCGATAAAAAGCGCGACAATGATTACGTTGTGATCAGGGAAACAGATAACAAGTCCAGTAAAGCAAAAAGCCGAAAATATACGGAAAGAAGTGACTGAAAAGCAGAACATCAAGGATAGAAGTAGAAATGAAGATACAGCGACAAAAGTGGCTTACGATGTAGTTAGTCACTTGAAAGGTATATCTGCACGTTTAAGTATCTATGATGCGCTCAAGTTATCAGAAGAGTTTCGACAGAGTTTGATTCAAGCATTGTCTGATCACGACGTGAGAGAAACCTTATTGACAGAAATGAAGAATGAAAGAAGTAAGGAAAAGATGGATTGTCTACCAGTAATATCTTTTTCTGATGATGATTTAATTGGTGAAACAGAATATAACAGGCCATTGATGATAGAAGGGTACATTTGCGAAAAGAAGATAAAACGGATCATGATAGATAATGGGTCAGCAGTAAATCTTTTGCCACTATCCATGATTACTAAATTGGGTTATCGCCGTTCAGATTTGCGCCCCAGAGAATGATGATACAGGGGTTTAATCAAGATGGACAACGCGCGCTCGGTAAAATTACAGTAACATTGGAAGTAGGAGAATTAGTCACTTTTGTTGTATGTCATGTTATAAATGCTGTGACGACATATAATCTTCTCTTGGGAAGGCCGTGGATACATCAATACAATATTGTACCTTATACTCTACACCAATGTTTCAAATACTGTAAAGACGGAATGCAGTATAAAGTAATGGCTGATGCGAAACCCTATACTGAAGCTGAATCTTTCTTTGCTGATGCTAGCTATTATAAATGTTTCTCCAAAGAAGCAGGAAATGATGATGGAAAGAGAGTCTTAAAAGATTTCCAAATGAATAAAGTTAGAGAAGAAAGGGTGGAATCTCTTGGGACTACAGAAACAAAGAAAAAATTCTATTTTGTACCAAAGCGCTTGAGACAACCGGGACAGCCACCATTGACCTTATTGTAGACGGAACAGCTGAAAGTCTTACAGTCCAATTACACGATGCCTTTACCCAATATCGAAAGATGTAAGCCATTTGCAGTCGCCCCAGGAACATTTCAAGTCAGAGCCAGTGCTAAATATCCTGAAGCAATAAAGTTCCACGTTGCAGCAGAGGTGAAGGATGAAAACACAAGCAATATATATCATGGAGAGTTAGCAACGCAGAATTTGAGAAAATACAGTGCAGTAAGCAAGAAAATCATGAGAAATATGGGTTTCGATTGTGACAAGCCCACTGGACTGAATCATGGGAAAGGAATTCAAATCCCTCTCGGAGTCAATCAAGAGAAACGAAGAAAATTCCAAGGATTAGGAGCAGAATCATCAGTAAATATGGTATCAGTAAACATGATTCCAGCCAAACAGATATCAGAACAAGATGCTGAAGTAGTCAAGTGCCCTGAAAGTGCTCCAAGACAAATAGAAGATGGGGGACAACCGACGATAGATGGCTTGCGAGAAATAAATTTGGGAACAGCAGAAGAACCAAGGAACACATTTATCAGTGTCAGTCTTTCAGATCAGGAATCTGAGAAATATGGTCAACTTCTTAGAGAAAATAAGGATGTCTTCGCTTGGACATATGAAGAAATGCCGGGATTGGAACCCTCCGTAGCAATGCATCGATTAAATATTTCCAAAGAAAAGAAACCAGTAAAGCAAGCTCAAAGGCGATTCCACCCAGACCTGATTCCATTAATCGAAAAAGAAGTAAATAAATTAATAAAGGTTGGATTCGTCAGAGAAGTTAAATATCCTAAATGGATATCAAACATTGTTCCGGTGAAAAAGAAGAATGGGCAGATTAGAGTGTGCATCGATTTCAGAGATCTGAATGAAGCATGTCCAAAAGATGATTTCCCTCTCCCGATAACAGAATTATTGATTGATAGCACTACTCAGTATGCTATTATGTCTTTTATGGACGGATACGCAAGTTATAATCAAATCAAGATGACACCTGAAGATGAAGAGGCAACGGCTTTCAGAACACCGCTTGGAATTTATTGTTATAAAGTTATGCCTTTCGGTCTCAAAAATGTTGGGGCAACATATCAAAGGGCAATGAAAAATATTTTTCAAGATATGATGCATAAACATGTCGAATGCTATGTTGATGACTTGGTGGTCAGGTCGGGAGATCATCAAGAACACCGCGAACATTTAGCATCAGTCTTCCGTCGTCTCAGAAAGAAGCAATTAAAAATGAACCCTGCTAAGTGTGCCTTCGGAGTATCTTCTGGAAAGTTCCTCGGCTTTGTTGTACGACACAGACGGATCGAGATTGATCCAGAAAAAATTAAAGCTATTCAAAATATGCCGCCGCCAACGACGTTGAAGGAATTAAAAAGCTTACAAGGAAAATTGGCATACATTCGTCGTTTCATTTCAAATCTCGCAGGAAGATGTCAGCCATTTTCTCGGTTAATGAAGAAAGACACAAAATTTATATGGGATCACGCCTGTCAAAATGCATTTAACTCAATCAAGGAATTGTTGAAACAGCCGCCGGTGTTAACAGCCCCAGTGAAAGGTAAGCCACTTATCTTATATACATCTGCAGCTACAAATTCTTTGGGTGCTTTGTTAGCACAAGTAAACGAAGCCGGAAAAGAGACTGCTCTTTATTATCTAAGTCGAACATTGATGGGGGCAGAATGCAATTATTCATCGATCGAAAAAGAGTGTTTGGCGCTGATATTCGCTGTACAAAAGTTAAGGCATTATTGTCTATCCCATGATATAACTCTGATCTCAAGAGCAGATCCGATAAAATTTTTGATGACCAGGCCAATGCTGTCTGGAAGACTGGCCAAGTGGATGTTATTGCTTTCAGAATATACTATTTCATATAAACCGGCGAAAGCAGTAAAAGGACAAGCCATGGCAGACTTCCTCGCAGCACATCCTATAGCAGAAAGTGAAGAAATTAATGACGAATTTCCAGATGATCAGGTTATGTTGGCTGAATCTCAGAATCTTTGGCAAATGTATTTTGATGGTGCTGCTCAAATATCGGGAGCGGGGGCAGGAATAATATTCATTACACCTCAAGGTGATTTATTGCCATACTCCTTCACATTGGGCAATGCATGCACAAACAATGAAGCTGAATACAGAGCTCTTATCATCGGAATGGAAATAGCTCAGAAAATGGAAGTAAAATTATTGCATATCTTCGGAGATTCTAAATTGATTGTAAATCAGTTAACAACAGAATTCGAAGTAAGGAAAGAAGAACTTCTGCCCTATTATCGAAAGGCACAACAGTTGCTTGAACAGTTTTATCATGTGGAAATTAAACACGTACCACGCTCTGAGAATGCAAAAACGGACGCTTTAGCTGGTCTAGCAGCAGCTTTGTCTTACGCAAATCGAAGTCCTCTTCAAGTAACTATAGAAGAAAGAAGATTCCTGCCATCTGCAGAAGTTATCGAAGAAACCGTTGAAATGTTTCCTATATCTTGTCTAGAAGTAATGATAAATGATTGGCGTCAGCCTTTCGTTGATTATCTCAAATATAATATCTTGCTAGAAGATAATGCGCAAAGACAGCAGATTAAACAGCAATCAGGCAAATTTGTCATATGCAGTGAAGTATTGTATAGAAAATCTTACAATGGAATGCTGCTAAGATGCTTAGACAAGCAAGAAGTAAATCAAATGCTGAGGGAAGCACATTCAGGTGAATGTGGAGCACATCAAGCTGGCCGAAATTTGTACCATAGAGTACATCGAATGGGTTATTATTGGCCTACTATGTTCAAAGATGCAATAGAATATGCAAAGAGATGTCATGAATGCCAAATACATGGAGATGTAATACATGTTCCCCCAGAAGACTTACATCAGTCTGTTACTTCTTGGCCTTTTTCAGCATGGGGACTCGACGTGATTGGTCCTATAAATCCCCCTTCATCAAAAGGAAAATAGTATATCCTGGCAGCAACAGACTATTTCTCCAAATGGACCGAAGCAGTCGCCTTGCGTAGTGTTAAAGAGAAAGACATGGTCAATTTCATCCGGCATGCTATAATATACCGTCATGGTATTCCGAAAAAGATTGTCACTGATAATGGCACTCCTTTTAAGAATAGAGGCATGAAAAAGTTGTGTCAGAAGTTCGGTATCCAACATTCGTTTTCAACACCTTACTATCCTCCGGCTAATGGACTAGCAGAGGCATTTAACAAAACGATCGTCAAAATAATGAAAAAAACGGTGACAGGCAATAAACGCGATTGGGATGAAAAGTTACAAGAAGCATTATGGGCCTACAGAACTACCCATCGTACAGCAACAGGGGCGACACCATATTCATTAATCTATGGTATAGAGGCAGTTATCCCAATTGAAATGCAGGTGGCATCACTCCGGATAGCAGTACATCAATCTATAACAGATGATGAAAATGCAAAAATAAGGCTGAAAGAATTAGATCTGCTCGATGAGAAGCGTCTTGCAGCTCAGCAGCGGTTGCAGTCATATCAGGCCAGAGTATCGGCTGCCTTTGATAAACAAGTTAAATACCGCTCTTTCAAAAAAGGGGATATGGTGTTAATGTTGAAAAGACCTATAGTGGTCACTCGCCGGACAGGGGGTAAGTTCGAGCCTAAATGGGACGGTCCATATGTGGTAAAAGAAGTATACTCCAATGGGGCATATAGAATCGCAAATCAAGAGGGACAGGGTGTCAGTATACCTGTCAACGCCCGCTTCATCAAAAGATACTACCCCTGAAGATAGACATGCTGATTTTGACCCAGAATATTATCGGTATAATGATTCTGTATCAAAAGGGGGAAAGGATGAATAAATCATGTCTATATATGTCAACAAAAGAAGCTATGAAGAAAAAGTTCACAAACATGTCAATTATCAAGCATCGAATCTGAAAAATATATATATGACCATCATCATCAAGTAAGATTGACAAAGTTAATATCATCCTGAAGATTCTCTGGAAGATATCATTTAAGCTGGAAATATCAGCTGGAAATATTTTGCCTTACAAGGCATGGGTTTTCTTGAAGATATTCTCAAAATATCTACTATATTTGCAAATGATGATGATCATATATATATATAAATATTATTGCCTTACAAGGCACGGATCTTCTTGAAGATTGAAGATAAATATTATTGCCCCACAAGGCACGGACCTTTTGAAGATAAATATTATTGCCTTACAAGGCACGGATATTCTTGAAGATATTATCAAAAGCAAGGATACATCAATAACAATCAAAGAGGTAGTATAGCCAAGCCAAATCCTAAAAGAGCCAAATCAAAAAAAAAAAAAAAAATGCTCTCAAAGGATCAAGCTCTAAAAAGAGCCGGCCAACTATAGGTAAGACCTATGAAGATCGCCATTCGGGTAGCGGCGAGGAGTCAGTGACCCTAAAAAGCCCACGAGACCATCGTGCGCACCCATGCGGGCAGCTGACGAAGTCAAGGATTCAAAGCCTAAAAGGCCATAAATCCGCGAAGACTAGTCACCGTAACTCCCATGCCTCCTGTATAGCTTCCGGCAGCGCCACGGGGAACGGATGAAAATGCCCTCCTGTGAATGGGCTCGACCTTGCAGACGAAGAAAACAGGGGCCGCAGTGCGAGCTTTATGCCAACCGTGCGTAAGACCCTCCAGGTCTAGGGTTTGATTTCAGTAGTAACTCGTGAGGAAGGGCTTAAACCTACTCATTGATGGACTGGCGACCCTATATTTGGTGCCCAAAGGTAGTCTTGTGAGCCCTGCGAACTCTAGAGAGTTACCGTGGCCAACCCTGTGCGTAAAACCAACAGTTCACCGTCCGGTAGCGTCAATGGGCCCCTCTGATGGACCGTGACCGTGAGCTCAAGGCAGTGAGAAGCCCAAAAGAGAACTCTAGAGAGTTACAGTGGCCATCACATAAGACCCATAAGTGCTCCACTACTCATGAGCTTAAACTGTGTATGTGCGCATGCTCCACTACTCATGAGCTTAAACTGCGTGTGGCTAATTAAATCAAAACTTAGTACCGCCAATTTAAATACTCATATAGAAAGTCCCGCACTAACAAAGCATAAAAGGCTTAGAAATTGCAAAGGATATAATGAAATTACTGTATAGAGTATAAATATAATTTAATAATATTAAGTATAAACATACAATATGAAAATGCTATTATAAACATCTCAAAATGCTATCATGAAAGCAAAAAGTCAAATAAATTATGTCCAAAAGAAACATGAAAGCAAAGATTACATGTTCAAAATTACATGTTTAAAGATCTTCTGTAATCCCCATTACTTCCATATATCTACGCATATCTTCTTTCAATTGTGTCCGAGCTGCATCATGTTTAGATTTTTCTTCAAGAATAAGCTTTGCTTGATTAGGAACGCCAGCGAGCTTATCCTCCAAAGAAGCAATCATTTCTTTTTCTTGAAGTTGTGCAGATTTTTCAATATCAATGAATTGAGCATTTGCTCGTATCTTCTCTTCAACATCTTGAAGGGCTAAGGATTGCTCATGATTCCTTCTCTCCAGTTGAGAGATTTCCTCCTTCAGGGCTGCAATACGATCTTGAATAATCGCTTTTCCATCAATATAAGCCTTTTGTTGATCTTGAAGAATCGTATGCTCTTGTTCAAGTTTAGAAATCGATGAAGCCGATAGAAAGACTTGTTCTTGAGATGAAGTCAGCTGCTTTCTATACTCTAAAATCTCAGGGGCAATTGGAACATTCTCTACCGATGCCAAGGAAATTACTGAATCATGGAATCTGAGGAGAGAATCCCGCAAAGGAGATATGTTTATTCTGGCCATCTTGGCAGAGCTTTCCAAAACTTCTATAGCAACGTCCAAATCCAACCATTGATCAGGATTTCTGAAGATATAGATTATTGCTAACAAAGAATGTTTCACCATAAGCATTTTGTGAATAGGGATCTTCGCAAAGGATGATATTTCAGAAGTAGTGGCTACAGAATCAGAACTAGCTGCACCGCTGCAAGGAGAAGTTCCTATAGCAAAAGAAGAAGGATATTCAATATATTATTATGAAATATATAGTCTTGAGTAAAGATACTCAGTGTATATATATACCTATTATTGGAACACGACTAACGGAAGGAGAAGTTCTCTAAATCATGGAAGGGCCCAATTCCACCATATCAGCAAAGGATGGTGCTCTAGCCTCCGTGCTTGAATCTCTGGTAGCCGGAATTGGCAAGTCAGTAGTTTCTGTAGGAAAAATGATTTCACGAGCTACTACTCTCTGCACTACCAATGGAATTGCGGGTGCTTTTGGTGAAGTTACCACAGGAGGGTTCATTGAAGAGATAACACCTATTTCTGCAACTAGGACGCCTAAAAAAGGGAGACGCAATGATTTTAAATAATAGTTGTTAAAATAAAAATATGCATATGAAAATTTCCTTTACCTGGTGAATACCCATATTCTCCATAATCTAAAAGTTCCTCATCATCTTTCTCAGCTGCAGGAGATTTAGCAGGAACATTGGCGCCAGGAAAAGTCTTAGCAATTGCAGGGGAAGATTCTACCTCAACTTCTTTCACAGCTGTTTCCTCTTCTTCGCCAATATCAACTTCACCTTCTTCAAAGTCATCATCTTTATCTTCACCACTATCGCTATCTCCGCTGTCTACGTATTGTGAAGATTCAGTTGTATCTGATGATGAAGCTGAACTTTCATCTTCCAAATTTTCTTAGTCAACTTCTTCAATAATAACCTATTTCCCTTTGTAAGAAATGGGGTGGCTGCTCTCCGGTGCAGACT
Source organism: Magnolia officinalis (assembly GCA_021015155.1). Lineage (NCBI taxonomy): Eukaryota > Viridiplantae > Streptophyta > Magnoliopsida > Magnoliales > Magnoliaceae > Magnolia > Magnolia officinalis. The sequence goes on along the minus strand of JAJHSJ010001045.1, from coordinate 21,973 downwards.
CTTGGACCATAGGGGAAGCAGATGCTTGGCGAGTCATTTCTGAAGGAATAGGGGATGATGTTTGCAAACGCGTTCTTGATCTAGTCATCGGAGAAGATGGACTAGGACCAAGGGGTTGTGGAGGAGATATGGAAGTACCAATAGCTGGTCCCTCTTGAACCACTGTAGTCTCTGCAGGAATTGGAGAAGATGTACCTACAGCATCGTCTGCGGCTTGGTTTGAAGAATTCCGACGAGATTTCTCAAATTCTCTCAGATCTCCGTGAGCGAACCAGTCATCTAAAGTATTGATGGGCTTGGTTTCACGGATGGGATCTTCCAATGATATCTTCCTACAAATTTCTCCGGGATGAGATGCATGGCTCTTTTCCAGAATATAGCCAATTCCGCTCTCTAAATTTCTGCCCTTCAGCCTGGGCGGATGAAGAAAGATAGAAGAATCCACTGGCAAGCATTTAGCAACCAGGTATGATTGGTGATCCCACCATCGCATCCAGCTATACGATGTACGGACTATGCGATCACAACTTGGAATTATGAAGAGGGATCCAACGCAACCATTCAACAACTGTTTCCATATCATGGCCCAGTTAAGAGGACCGGTTCCATAGCAGCGCATTTTTCTGGTAACCAGCCCGCAGTCTTGTGGTACAGTTTGATCATAACCGAATTGACGAGCAAAGCAACTGGGGTAGTAAGGTTCTCTCCAAAATTCTGTCCCTTCCCGAAGAGGCAAACTGCATGAGTGAATAGAAAAGAAGAAAGCTCTTTCTGCTGCAGTAAGTGTTTCGTTGTCTACCATATCGGTATCTTCGGTGTAGCGATGTAGGCAGAACTGAAAGAAGTTTATCTGATCATCATCTCGAATTTTGTTGGCAACCCACTCATATGCCCTTTTTGCCATCGCTCTTTGCTGAAAGAACCAGAGTGGAAGGTGAGAAGGATGAGTATATACTTGTTCCAGAGCTTCAAAAGTCCAGGAAAAATAAACTCCAAGCCACCCCGTAATATAATGCCAAGAAGTATGCGCAGATGAAGCTCAAAGAATTGGGTCCTTTATGTGGGTAGCTACTTCTCCAAGAGCCCTGTAGATAGAACATAATACGGGAGGAGCAAGAGAATATTTATGGCCCTCCGCTAAAGCACCAGCCACAACAAAAACACTGGGATGAACAGCGTCTGCCCACTTGGAGCTGGGCAATACGACCAAGCTTAGCCAGTAAGCCAAGAATGCTGCAAGCTCTCCGAAAGAACTATATTCTGGCTTTCTTCTTATTGCATCTCGAAGCTTCGTTAGTTCTTTAGAGTGGCAGTCGCGAAACCTTCAAAGAAAATAAGGAGGTTAATATGCAAGAATGGCTAAGTAGCAAGAATACAAGGAGGAAGATCAGTTGTTGGATTGGTAAAAACCTGAGACCCCTAGAAAAATGTGCTAGCCATTGCAGAGGGGGAATTTTGTGGAAGTTGGGAAATTTGCCCATCTCTATGAATAACTCTATAGTAGTCTCAGAGATGGAAGGCTTGCGATCTGGAGAAGATACGAAGGCCAATTCTCTGTTTGTCAGAATAAATTCATCATAGAATTTGCCTGATTATTGTGAGACTGGCTATGCGATGAAGGTCCCAAAGTGATATGCTCATTTCACCATAAGGGAGATGGAAGGAGTTGGTTGTAGGCGACCAATATTCAAGGAAACCTTTCAGAATATTGGGTTCCCTATAGAAATATTTGGAGGTCACTTCTATTGCATCATAAAGGCCGATCTTTGCAAGAGTGCTCGTATGCTTCAGCAATATAGCCTCCGCCCATTCAGAATAGTATCGACGAGCAGTTAACATGCCTCTGATGCGGAATTTTGCCTGTCCCCAGAGTTGCTCTCGATCTCTAAAGCGCTGTCGCACCGTCTCATAAAAATGAGAAGGAAAGAAATCATGAGGACTGTGGAAAGGAGCTAAAAAGATCATGGGATGAGCTTCTCCTATCCTCTGTCGTGGTTTCTGAGTTCGGATAATTCCCTCCAGGATTCGGTGCTCTTTTGAGGTCCATGATTCAGTATACATTAATCTCTCGCCATGGATGTAATCTTTGGACTCGCAGTCTAGCATAGACTGATGGCGATATACCTTGATGGGAATGATTGTCATGTCCTCCGCATGAGGATTATCGAACTTCATAATACCTTCAACAACTCGTACTGAGTCTCACGAGTTTTGAAGCCTCTTTTTCTTGTGTTCCTTGATCTTTTCTGCAAATTCTTTCGCCTTATTGCGGTGAGCTTTCTTTGGGCGAGAAGCAGGAGGAGTATCTTCACGAAGAGGTGCTCTCTCACTATCAGTCCGAATATGAGCGGTGGTCTTCAACCATTCATCCCAGTCATACTCTCTGCCATGCTTAGGCGGACATTTGATGTCTCCTAAAGATATAGATCTGTGAATGGGGGAAGGTAAAGATCTAATACAGTCAGAAAAGTCGAAAGTGGGAAGAACAGGTTCTTTGAAGTAAGCAGGATTTCTGGAAGTGGTCTTTGTCCGCTTAGCAGGAGGCTGATCAGAAGGAGGAGAGTCAGAAGGAGTTACAAGACGAGCCGTTTGTTTAACACGAGCCATAAACGTAAGATAAAAGAAGTAAGAAAGGAAGAAGAGAGAAAATGGCTAAGTGTTGGAGAAAGTTCAAAAAAGAAAATTGACTAAGTACAGAGTACTTTGCGTGGGGTCGCGCAAAGTATACAGTTTGCGCGGAAAATCTTCAAGTTCAAAAGAAAATCGCGCAAAGTGAAACGGTTTGCGTGGGGTCGCGCAAAGTGGGAGGTTTACGCGGAAGAAAATCGCCAGAGCAGAGTTTCAGCAGAGAACGATTCGTAAAAATGACTAAGTAGTTAGACTATTTATAGCCTTTATGGCCGGGTACGGTACTCGACCGAAGCTTTGCGCGGGGTCACGCAAACCCTGCAGAAGATAACTGGTTGATCCTTTTTCTTTGATTTTCGGAAAACAAAGAACGGATCAAGGGGGCATCTGTTGAGGCATAAAATAAGCAAGGAAGTGAAGATGAGAAAGATTAAGAAATCAATTTGGAAGATAAAGAAATCAGCTTCAAGACCACTTTGCGCGGGTTCGCGCAAAGTGAAACGGTTGCGCCAAAACCGCGCAAAGTGAACGGGTTGCGCGAGGGATCAAGGAAGACAGTTTGTGTGGGGAATGACAGTTTGCGCGAGACCGCGCAAAGTATATCGTTTGCGCGTGTCCGCGCAAAGTATATGATAGGTGGGATCAAAAGGGATGGTTGATTATTTTGTCCCACATCGACTAGAACAGAGATTTCCATTGAAGAAAATGTCTATAAATACCCCGTTCCTCCTCTCAAAAGGGGTTCGACGATTTCAGAAGTGAAAGAAAGATGAAAGAGAAGACAGAAGGTGCGGAGTATTGGACTCCTGCACTTTGCGTGGCCACGCACAAAGGAGTATTGGACTCCTGAAGTTTGTGCTGATCCGCGCAAAGCAGCATAGGGCTGATATAGTTTGCGCGGACCCGCGCAAAGCATATCGTTTGCGCGGACCCGCGCAAACCGACTGCTGGGCAGTCTATAACAGCAATGGGCTGTTATGCTGTCAGAATGGTTTGAGTCTTCAGATCTTCAAGTTCTTCTTGAGTCATCGACGAAGAGACGTATTCCTCCTAAGTTTTAGGAGATGACCGAAATAGCACTGAAATGTCACTGGAATCTTCGTTCTCTTGAAGATTGTTGATTGATTTGTCTATTCCTCCTAAGTATTAGGAGATAATCAAAATAACGCCGGAATGCTGTCAAAATTCCTATCTCCTTGAAGATTAGTTGATCAGATTATCAGCAATTCCTCCTAAGTTCTAGGAGATGACTGAAACTCCTGACGAAATGCTGCCGAATTTACTATTTGGATCAAATCTTTAAATATTATTTATATTGTTTGAACAATATATCTTAGAATCAAGGGATATCAGAGGATGTAAATGAATTCAGAATCAATAAAATGTGATGATTGTCTTTGTAATTATTCTATTGTTATGTTTGAATAAGATTGTTCTCCCAAATCAAATACATTTGTTTTTTCTTGTCGAACCAATAAGTATTGCGAGATTGATACAAATTCAGTTCTAAGGACAACCTTTCACCATAATAAACAAGGGATTATGGTAGGACAACCTTATTTCTAGAACATCTTTTGGATCAAGGACTCAATTTTAATAGAAGTAAATAAAATAGCAAGGAATTGAAATTAAATGCAGAAGTATAGATCTAAATTATTACAACAATCCCCACACTTGCTTGAAATGTAAATAGTTACAACATTCACATCCACTTGTACATTCCACACAATTGAATGATAAAAGATATGAAAATTAAGCAAGCATTCAATCCACAAGACAAAGAGTTATAGTGGTTCGCCTGTGTGTACACCAACTGTCTTTCAACAGCCACACAGAAAGCTACTCCACTCCTAATATCCTCACATAGGGGATATTAGCGTTCACTATTAAATAGGTTTTCACAGGTTCACCAAAAACCTTTACAATTGTGTCTTTTTCACTTGGGCTTACACAATTCAAAAACCCCTCTTTTCTGAGTTTTCTGGTTCTCCTCAGATAACCAATACAATGAGATTTTTTCTGGTTCAACCTCAAACAAAACCAATACAATGAGATTTTTCTGGCTTAACCTCAAACAAAACCAATACAATGAGATTTTTCTGGCTTAACCTCAAACAAAACCAAAACAATAAATTTTACAGAATTGTAAAATACCTGGATTTCTCCTTTTCGTAGCAGCCCGGTAGAACCAATCGGAGTAGATGATTGAATGTCAAAGTTCAATTTCCAATACTCACATTCATATGGTTCTAAATTCTAATTGATTTTAGATTTTAACTAGATGGGCGTAGCTATATTTGATTTTGATTCCAAGAAGAAGGAATAAGGTAATTCCTCTTTTCAAATAAGATTGGAATACAGAAACAAAATTAAATTAAATAAGCTAGCAAAAAGGAATATTAAATAAGCACAATGTAGCTTAAAATAAACACAAACTTATCTCAGAGTGATCACTTGAAATTTCTTGAATTGAATCGAGTTGAAGTGTGAAAACTCTGAATTTCGTGTTCAATTTATAGAAGCAGAAATCGCTCCTACGACTGGTCTTAGAAACCTACGACTGGTCGTAGCTCTAACAGATATTTGAAATATTGAGCGCGATCTTTGAAAGTCGTTCCACGACTGGTCGTGAGAAGCCTACGACTGGTCGTGGGTCACCTACGACTGGTCGTGGATCTCTACGACTGGTCGTAGGACCATAGATTACGTTGCTGGACTTTGAGTCGTAGCTCTACGACTGGTCGTGGACGAGTCGAAGCCACACCTACGACCGGTCGAAGGACCTCCAGGACTGGTCGTGGGTGTAACAAAAAATTCCGAAAATTCTTCAACAACTTAGGACTGGTCGAGGAATTTCTTGGACTAGTCGAACCAATGCTAGGACTGGTCGAGTAAGAGCTAGGACTGGTCGCAGAATAGACCAAACTTATGTAAAATAAACATTTGATTTATGTATCCAAAGTGACCTACTTAAAGGGTCAACCTAAGGTCATTCAAACCTGAACCATGTCGTATGGATATTGAACTTCAACCATTCAACGAATGTAGATTTTTTGAACCATATCAGGCTTGAGATCTTGAACTTGTTCTTGAACTTGTTGTAGCTTTAAACTTGAGATCTTCATCAGTATAAAAACTACTTCATGCGTTGCTTATTAGTCTTGAAGTCATTTCTTGAGTTATTTCTTAAGATTTGAACTTCAACATTGTAGCTTCTTGAACTTCAATAATGTAGCTTCTTGAGACTTCAACATTGTAGCTTCTTGAGACTTCAATAATGTTATGAAGTGTTTATGCAGTGTCTTGAATACATATAAATCACCATACAAGCACAAGACAGATAGATGTTTTGACACATCAAAATTTGACAACCAAAGGAGCATGAGACCATAGCACTTACAGAAACCTCCTTAGTGAATTCCGGTACACTCAAGGGTTGAGTGCGGCAGCCTGGAGTGGAGTAGACTTATCGTCGAACCACTATAAAATGACTATGTTTGTGATTGCTTTTCTATATGTGTGATTCATGACAATGCATTCATATCCATATATCTGATCACATCTTACACACGTACACTGTCACATCCAACATAGACTAAGTTGTATATTGTTATATCTTGATTAGTTTGTGATTGGATTCTCTACCTGGCTTGGAAGCTAATAGAGTTACATTTGAGTAATCCTGAAAATTGCATACATGATAGGATTAAACTGATAGGATTTTTAATATAACTCATAAATCTTTAAAAAGTCCTATTCACCCCCCTCTAGGAGATATTGGCATATTCTGACTTCAACTCAAGCGGTCTTCACCGCTATTTCAGGAGGTACAGGAAGAGAAGTATGCTTAATGACAATGTCCTTAGTCTTACCAAGACTTATCATGAATACGATGTAATGAGTACTCAGTGACTACCAAGATAATGCATGAAGGGGCTTATGCAGCCAATGTTGATGCGATGCAAGTAATACCAGTGCTCATATCCAAACTACATGTCAAGTACATTTACAATTATAGGAAATCACCGGGGTCCATTACTCTACTGAATGACTGCCGCTCTACAGACCCCGCACAGCCAAACGAACGTAAGAGACCTCACTACCCGCATGTGGACAGCCAATCACCAACAAGGCCTGACGGTAGCGGACCCATTTACGAGCTAGTCAGACTCAGCCTAGCAACACCTCCTCACACCAGGAAGGTAAGGCCACACCCTTATCCAATCGACTACACGACAGTGGGAGTCGCGGCCTAACGGTACAAGGCCCTCGTGCGCTCATATTTCCACCCGGTCACGGCGTTTGAGCAGATCGTAGGTACCATAGAAGTTTTAAGAATTTCATCCATGGGCATCATATGTACCTTGTATGCTCAAGTAACATTTTTGGTGTCCACACATACGACCATCCACGAATGTCCTAGTGGAGGTAAGGCCCTGGTGAAGCAAGGGCAGTATCATCATGAAATCCGATGCCAATGCATGAGTCATACATACAGATCATGCACAAGCTTCAGGCACTCAATGTGCACATGGGGAGAAACTCCATCCTTCAATGACCACCACACAATGCAATCAATTCATACAGATGATGCATATGAGTCACAAATGTAAGTGTGCCTCCTATGGAATATGGAATCCTCCGTCCTAAGGAGGGTCAGGGTCTAGACACATAAATAGGTGTTCTAAGGAGAAGAGAAATCCTCTAGTGGGGGCCAGTACTTTGAGATGACCCACAAGCTAAGGGAGTCGTGATCCTAAGGAGGAATGTTCCTAGCCAGGCCCAATGTGGGCCTTCAACCACCTATCAGGGCCCCTATGGGGCTACCTTAGGGCCACCAAGGAGGACATCCAACCTCAACTGGATCCAAAAAGGTAGCCTGTTATGTATATAAAGAAAAGTCCAAGGCCCAATCAAACCATGGCCTAGTGGGCCATACACTAAGCCCAATACATAGGTAACCTGGTAAGCCCTTAAGCAAGCTTAGGGCCCAACAATAAGGGTCATGGGTTCACTCATTGTGGTGGGCCTAATGGGCAGCCCATTATCCCAACATTTGAGAAATCCTTATATTTAACACAAGTAAGTTGGGCCTCACATTTCGGCCCAAGTATGGATTTATTATAGTGGGCAAGCAAGGGCCCAACTATTTGAGTATTTGGCCCATATGACCCATCACAATAGCGTGGTAAATATAGGACCCAAGGGTCCAACGGGCCTATCAAAAGTTTCAGCCCAACAAAGGCTATAAGGCCCATTAATTAACTAAAAGACTAGCCCAAGAAGAATCCAATTGAAATGGGCCTTTAATCATGCATTAATTAAGTCCAAAAATAAAATTAAAATGGTAATATAATTGACTTAAATCCTCCTCAAATCTATTGGGCCATACTGCCCCAAAACAACATTTATAGGCAACAATTATTGGGCTCATTGCCAAATTCCACCCCACCCATTTTTTTTTCTGGGTTGGTTGGAATACAACAAAAAAAAAAATTTATAGTCAATGAAATTCCTGATGTCCCACATGCATAACAGTGGGTCGTACCAAATGAGAGGGTAATATACAACACACATTAGAAGTGGGACATGATGCTGGAATACAGGCCCAGCAACAGCCCAATGGAGGGGCGTCCCATGGTGGGTAGTCCTATGGGCCTGGGTATTTGTTCAAAAATTGACCCAATTTACAGGCCATACCACGGTCAGTACAACTGCCTGATGGCCCTAAAAATTTGCAGGATGGTCCTTCCATAGGTGGGTTACAACTCTATAAAATTTCACAATTTTTGGACGGTCAGAAATATTTTAATTTATTTAAAGAAAATAGTTTATCCAGAAAATCGGACTGACCTGGACGTCCCACTGTGGTGGGCCAGTCCGGCCCTTTGCCATGGTGTGCACAGGGGTTCATTACCCCAAATATTTGTGGATAGGTCATACCATAGGTGGACCATATCCCTGTAAATTTTCATAATTTTTGGATACTCAAAAATATTTTAATAAATTCCAGAGTTACAATCTGTATAGGGTGAAATGTTTCAAGAAATAACTGTACTGAAATTGGGCCATCTAAATGTGTGGGTTCTGGGCCTCCAAAATTCCTGAAACTTGGACCGAAGGTCCCTCATCAAGCCTAGAATAAGGTAGGACCTATAAATATGGCCCACCTTCTGAGAAAATATTTTTAAAAATTTGTTTTTATGGAACTATGCTGTTGGAATACACATCAGAAATTTCTGGCAGCCAACTATGTTGGTCCACCCTTTTGGAAGCTCAAATGGGGTCCATTGGCCCTAAACTTTTGTAGGTAGGTCCTACCATGGGTGGTACACCTCTCTGTAAAATTTTAAAATTTTTTAGGTAGTATAAGTACTTTATTTAATTCATACAACTTATGGTCAAAAAATGAATATCCAGAAAATCTACTGGTGAAGAAAATACTGATGTCCCATGTTTGGCACCACATGGGGTGGCCCTATACTTGCCCAAATTACTGGAAAATTAGTAGGTTTGATGGTCCCACATATGGACAGCAAGTGGGGTCCACTGGAGTGGTCCACTTACTCCCAAATCAAGATGGAAAATGAGCATTTCTAACATGCAATGTTGGTGGAACAGTGCAGAAAATCCAGACTGTCCACCTCACTTGGGCCACACCTTTGAGACCTCAATTAAGGTCAGATGGAGCTGAAATTTAGGGAACATCAAGATGAGATCCCTACCTTTCAGAAAAATATACTTGATGGGTACAAAAGGTCCCCCAATCAGTCCCAAATTCAATCCCAAAGTCCAACAAAAATCTTTCTAGAAATTTCTAGACAGCAATACATGCATGAAATAAAATAAATGTAAAATAAATGTATGGGCCTATTAAGGAAGGGATTGGCCCATAAATTGGGTGCCATGGCCCAACCTAGTGGGTCCCACAATTGTCCAGAACAAACCTCTAAATTCCCACCCTTGCAAGAACATTTAAGGTGGCAAAAATGGGCATCTAAACCATGGTGTAGGTTGAGTATAAATGTCCCTTCCTTACTGGGCTTTTCTGGGCAATTCCGACCCACTAAGTGGACCACACATAATACCATCAGATTACGAAAGAAGGAAAGAGAAGAAAGATCATCCGGCTATCAAGAGAGGGCTCCGCCACTATTAAGTCATCCCCACACAATCACAAGCACAAACAACAATATAAACATATTGCACAACATAGATCTTATGATGTATGGCCTAGATCTTTGAGATGAATGGTTAGGATGCCATCCCAGCCACATGCAGTGGTCTAGATGACCCATCGTACCTAGAAAAATAAGAGAAATCCCCATGCAAGGGGTCCATCAAGGGAAGAAGCCCATGCATAGACATGCATGTACAATCTGAGCCTTATGGCCACAACTTGATGGTTATGTAGGATCTCCACCATTGATTGGTGGGTTTACACATCCCAAATGAGGAGGGAATGATCTACATTAAGAAGAAGAGATCTAAATAATATGGAGAGCACCCACCTTGATCCTTACAAAAATCTAGGTCTCCTTGCTCCACTAGCTCCAAGGAAGGGAAATCAATGGATGAGATGAACTTGAAATGGATGGATTTAGAGAGATTCGGGAAAGAAGGGGCTGAAAATGGAGAGGGAGAGGTGGGGACGTCCCACCTTCTACTAGTAAGAAGGAAGAAAAAGAAAAGAGGAAAATTAGAGGAAGAGAGAGAGAGAGATAGAGAGAGAGAGAGAGAGAGAGATATGCTTGTAGGAGAGAAATGATTGCAACCTTGTTTGGGGAAGAGAAATTTCAGTTTTTCTCTTGAGAAATGGGGCGTTGGTTAGAGAAATAATAATAGGCTAGCAAAAGAAAGCCTATTGGAGGCTATAGGCTATGGTTGTGGGTGGTGTATAGGTGATGGGTAGTGTAAATTATGGGATTTTAGATGGTTTTGGGTAATGTGTGTTGAAACTTGTGCGTTAGGGATGAGACCATTTAGGAAAATGTGCACACCACTCCTAGGTGGGCCATGTGATCATAATCAAGGGTTATAACATAAGATGCGCACAACTTATGATCTATATATCGGATGGAAGCATAAGATGCATCGTTGGAACCGCAACGATGATGCGAACACAATGGCATAAGTCTTGGATCAGTCCGAGTCGGGTCTACGTGACAGAACTTAAGGTCGACCACAAACACTATCCGAGGGTCGCGGGTCGTCAGAATTTGACTAGTAGGACCACGAGACCAAAATAAATGAAATGCATACTCACACACACACATGCACACATGCGAACTCAGGTCGGGTCTCACACACACTCTCTCTCTCTCCCTCTTCTTACCTAACCCCCCTCTCTCACCCGACGCCCCTATTCGAATCGACTCCACCACTCATCCTTGCGTAGGAACTTTGTCCTCTCTCTTCCTCTCGATCTCTCTTCTCGCTCTCTCTCTCTCTGTCTCCCTAACCATTCTTGTGTGTCTTTGATCCACGAACGCCCTGCCCATGCACGCCCTCGTTTTCTCTCTCTTAAGCTTGGTTAAAGACTATTTATCGAGCGTGAGGCATTTCTTTCTCTCTCTCTCTCTCAATCTCAATGCTGATATATGAATTTGGGGATTTAGTAATTTATGGATTTTTAATTTGATGTGGACCCTAATTTAGGGATTTGCGAATTTTAGGGCTTACAAATTTGAATGTGTACCCCGAATTAGGTTTTTTCTGATTTTACAAATTAAGGATTTTGGGATTTAGGAATTTATGGATTTTTGATTTGATGTGGACCCTAATTTAGGGATTTGTGGATTTTAGGGCTTACAGATTTGAATGTGGACCATGAATTAGGGTTTTTCTGATTTTACAAATTAGGGATTTGGGGATTTATTTATTATAAGAAGAGAAGGTCATGAAAAAATTGGTTATGACTTCTTAAGATTACATGCAGTTGAGATAAGTTTTTTTTTTTTTTTTTTTTTTTTTTTTTTTAAGAAGAAAAAGTCATGAAAATTATGTCTCAGGATAACTATAACTATACTGCAAATATAAGTGTATGACTAGCCCACATTTAAAGCTCAAGTGTGGACCCACCTTAAAGTATGTAACATCGGCCTATCCATCAGTTTCATGATCAGCTCATGCTAGGATGAGAGGCACCATAAGCAGTTGGGGTTAAACAACTACCATAACCTTCTAGGGGTGTGCAAACATTTTATTTCAGGCCAACATTTGTGTTTTCTATTTAGCTTGAGTAACTTTACGAGACCCATTGTAATTCATATATTTTAACCACTCCTTCCATCCATTTTCCCAGATAATTTTATGGACCACCCCATAGGAAACAGTAATTTTATGACTTCTGCTTTTGATCAAGCCTCTTATGATCCATCTTGGACATGAAAGTGTCTGCGACCGCTCTACATCAGTGTAGGTATGCATATAGAGTCGCAAATAGACTAAGCTAAAGGATGTCCAAGTCCTGGCCGTTGAACGACCCATCCCATGGCCCTTTAAAAGCAGACCTGGACCTAGGTTGGGACAAGCCAGCCCAACCCAACCACCCTGTATGCATGTATGCATGTGTATGTATATATACTATTATTTTAAAAATACCATCCACCAATTAATGGCCCATGACATAGGTATAAGAGGTCCCCATTGGATATATGTATGTATGTATGTATATATATATATATATATATATATATATATATATATATATATATATATAATATATATATATATATATATCATATGTATGTATGAAGAGACAAGCATATACATACTATATATATATATATATATATATGATGTATTTTTAAGAGAAGATTCACCAATCAATAGACCATGGTACTAGTGCAGGAGGTCACATTGTATATGTGTATGTATGTATGTATGGTGTAGTTTTAAAGAGACCATCATCAATCAATGGACAATGGCATAAGCATGGTAGGTCCCTACTATGTGTGTATGTATATTGGTGTAGTTTTAAAAAGAGCTTTCACCAATCAATGGACAATGACACTAGTGTGAGAGGTCCCACTCTATATATGCATACATGTATGCATGTATGTGGTGCATTAAAGAGATCATTAATCAATTAATAGAGAATCCCATGGTGTGGGAGATCTTATTGTATGTATGTATGTATATGTAAGTAGAGCACCTTCTTACGTGAGCAGCCATGAGCACCTTCTCACACATGTCATGGGCATAGAATCTGAATGGTCCACATGATGCGGCATCCCTTAAAACCTCGCAAGCCCAATTTTTAACCTAATCCAAAACTCTAGTGGGCCATAGAAAAGAGAAATTCAAATCAAGGAAAAAAAATATTTCCTTTTTCCATGTCCCACCAGAGTTTTATATCAGGCTGAAAGTTGGACTTGTAAGGTTTCAAGGGGTGCTGCATCACATAGACCGTTCAAATTCTACACCCATGACACATGTATAAAGGTGCTCACATAAGGTGAGTAAGTAAGCATTCCTTTATGCATGTATAGATATAGTGTACTTTAAAGAGACCATTCACCAATCAATGGATAATGGCCACAAGTGTGCCACTTGTGAGCCATTATCCATTGATGGTGAATGATGCCTCTTTATAGTTATATTTATAGAGAGGGGACGTTTAGGTACCATGAAGTCAACCTCACAGAGTTTTTAATAAAGCTCACTGATAATTTTATGGATCACCCTAGAAGTCATCAAATTATCACATGTAAAAAATAATAATTTATTATCTGCTTAACTCTTCAGTGGAATATGTAGGTGTTGTACACCTTCCATCCACTTTACCATCTCATTATAGGGCATGATCCATGATGGGGTGCACAAAACAAACTGAATTCGTCCATCCCCATTTTGACAGATCATTTTAGGTCATGGTCCCAAAACTTAAGCAGATGCACATCTTAGGTAGTGTACCATATCATAAAAAACAGAGGTTATTGACCATTAAAAACTTCTTGTGGGCCACCAAAGTTTTGGATCAAGCTAATATTTGTTTGTCCCTTCATCTAGGTATCAACAGGTTGGATGGTAAATAAACGTTCCTGTGGACCCCAAGGAGTTTTTAATGGTGAGTTTTCAATCACCACTGGCTCCTATGGTGTGGTCCATCTAAGATTTAGATATGATGCATTTTTTTTAGGACCATGACCTACAATGAGCTGTTGAAATGGGCGTGGATGTAAGGAAAATACATCATGATGGGTCCCACACTTAATTGTTCACAATATAGTCTCTCAAGTTTATAAGCATTTAATTAGGTAAGTGATTAGACTTGATTCATGATCTTGATGATTCTTCCATTTTCATGTGCTTGTGTATTTAGAATTGTTAAAGAAGACCCGGATGTGCGTCGGAGCTATCCGTGGTTGATTTCTGTGGATGTTGAGCGGGGGTCCCTGGAAGGTGGGAACTGCTGTTATGACCATGATGAAGCTGTCTATTTCCTATGGAAAGTAATATGGGTGGCATGGCCATTTGGACAGGCCCGTGTTTATGGGTGATAAACCCGATCCCGAACCCGAATTCCTAAACCTAAACCTAAACCGAAACTCAAATCCCTAAACCTAAACCTACACCTAATCCTAATCTCAACTCCCTAACCTAAACCTAATCCTAAACTTAAAACCTAAACCTAAACCCGATCCTGAACCCGAACCCAACCCGAATCCGAATCCTTAAACCCTAAGCCTAAGCCTAAACCTAAACCTATTCTCAAATCCCTAAACGTAAACCTACACCTAAACATAAACCTATAAACTAAACGTAAACCTTAACTCGAAAACCTAAACCTAAACCCAATCCCGAACCCGAACTCGAACCCAAATTCCTAAACCTAAACCTAAACCTAAACCTACACCTAAACCTAAACTTATAACCCTAACCTAAACCTAAACTCGAAAACCGTATGATGTATGCTTTGTATGTTTATTAAGTTGACTTATATTGTGAGGCAATTGCTTTGTGAGGTAAATGCATTGTGAAACTTATCATAATAATAACCATACGATGTATGTTTTGTATGTTTATTGAGTTGACTTATATTGCAATGTCATATCAACATTTATGCAGATCCAGAGCTCAAGTGAGTCACAATAGGAAAAATACAAATTTGGACAGTATGGTTAATATGTATTACATTTTTTTCTTAAATTATTATTGTGACTTGTTAGTTTATAGTTGTGACTTGTGATTGTGATTTGTAAGTTAGATAATTAGTTACCCGTTTGAGGATTTCTATGTGGCCATAGATAGATATGGTGTGTTTTTGGTGGCATAAAAATCAGTCAAATTGTCCCATTATGGACAGTTCAAGGTTAAATGGATAATATGCTTTCATATAATCTATTTAAATGTTCGTGCCTGATCTTCGATCCATCTCCTTGTTTCTCTCTAGATATGTTTCTTCCGTTCTGTATTCAATATCAAATATCTTTGCATAGCTTTAGATACTTGGCATCGGAATGTAACGTAAGATCAACTTATCTAGAGAGGCATGGGGAGATGCCGCCAGATTTTCAGCATGGACATTTAAATAAGAATATGAAAGTATCATAATCTATCCAACCTTAGACGGGTAACTAATTTAGGATTTAATTGTTACTTGTAAGTTAGATAATTAGTTACCCATTTGAACGGGGGTCGTTTGAAGGTGGGAACTTCTGTTATGACCATGATGAAGCTGTCCGAATCTGTCCATTTTCTATGGATAATAATATGGGTGGCATGGCCATTTGGACAGGCCCGTGTTTATGTATTAGCTCGAAATTGATGGAGCAGACCCAGATGTGCGTCGGAGCTATCCAGCTGTTGAGCGGGGGTCCCTGGAAGGTGGGAACCGCTAATATTTATTTTTTCCCTTCATCAATGTCTATGTGATTTTGTGAACAGGTTGGAAGATAAATAAACATCACTACAGGCCCTAGAAAGGTTTCAATAATGGAAATCATTATACCCACTATTTCTTGTGGTATAGTCCACTTGAGTTTTGGATATGATTCAATTTTGGTGAAAAGCAGATGGATGGTGTAGATAAACTACATATATTTACAGAGGGCCCAACTAAGCGTACTGAGCAACTTGGGACACAATCCGATTTCAGGCGTAACTAGCTTAGTGGGTTCGGCCTTGACTGTGGGACCCAACTCGATCTATGGTTATACATCTACGTCATCCATCTGCATTGAAGCATCTCATTTTAGAGGATGTCCCAAATTGAGGCACATCCAAAGATCATGTGCGGATCACACCACAGGAAAACTTAAACCTAAACCAAAACTCAAATACCCTAAACCTAAACCTACACCTAATCCTAATCTCAACTCCCTAACCGAAAAAACCTAAACCTAAACCCGATCCCGAACCCGAACCCGAATCCGAATCCCTAAACCCTAAGCCTAAACCTAAACCTAAACCTATTCTCAAATCCCTAAACTAAACCAAAATTTGTAAACCTAAACCTAAACCCGATCTCGAACCCGAACCCGAATTCCTAAACCTAATCTCAAATCCCTAAACCTAAACCTAAACCTAAACCTAAACCTATAACCCTAACTTAAACTTAAACCTACACCTAAACCTAAACCAATTCTCAAATCCCTAAACCTAAACCTAAACCTAAACCTATAACCTTAACCTTAACCTAAACCTATAACCTTAACCTAAACATAAATCTAAACTTAATTCACTTAACTTAAACCTACACCTAAACCCAAACCTATAAACCTAACGTAAACCTAAACCTAAACTTGAAAACTTAAACCTAAACCCGATCCCGAACCCGAATTCTTAAACCTAAACCTAAACCGAAACTCAAATCCCTAAACCTAAACCAACACCTAAACATAAACCTATAACCCTAACCTAAACCTAGACGTAAACTCAAAAACATAAACCTAAACCCGATCTCAAACCCGAACCCGAACCCGAATTCCTAAACCTAAACCTAAACCGAAACTGAAATCCTTAAACCTAAACCTACACTTACACCTAAACCTATAATTCTTACATAAACCAACACCTAAACTCGAAAACATAAACCTAAACCTGATCCTAAACCCGAATCCCTAAACCTAAATTTAAACCTAAACCTAAACTCAAATCTCTAAACCTAAACCTACAACTAATCCTAAACCGATAACCCTAACCCAAACCTAAACCTAAACTCGAAAACCTAAACCTAAACCCGATCTCGAACCCGAACCCGAACCCAAATTCCTAAACCTAATCTCAAATCCCTAAACCTAAACCTAAACCTATAACCCTAACTTAAACTTAAACCTACACCTAAACCTAAACCAATTCTCAAATCCCTAAACCTAAACCTAAACCTAAACCTATAACCTTAACCTAAACCTAAACCTATAACCTTAACCTAAACATAAACCTAAACTTAATTCACTTAACTTAAACCTACACCTAAACCCAAACCTATAAAACTAACGTAAACCTAAACCTAAACTTGAAAACTTAAACCTAACCCGATCCCGAACCCGAATTTCTTAAACCTAAACCTAAACCGAAACTCAAATCCCTAAACCTAAACCTACACCTAAACATAAACCTATAACCCTAACCTAAACCTAGATAAACTCAAAAACATAAACCTAAACCCGATCTCAAACCCGAACCCGAACCCGAATTCTAAACCTAAACCTAAACCGAAACTGAAATCCTTAAACCTAAGCCTACACTTACACCTAAACCTATAATCCTTACATAAACCTACACCTAAACTCAAAAACATAAACCTAAACCTGATCCAAACCCGAATCCCTAAACCTAAATTTAAACTAAACCTAAACTCAAATCTCTAAACCTAAACCTACAACTAATCCGAAAACCGATAACCCTAAACCCAAAACCTAAACCTAAACCCGATCTCGAACCCGAAACCCGAACCCGAATTCCTAAACCTAATCTCAAATCCCTAAACCGAAACCTAAACCGATAACCCTAACTTAACTTAAACCTACACGAAACCTAAACCAATTCTCAAATCCTAAACCTAAAACCTAACCTATACCGGAACCAAACCTAAACCTAAACTTAATTCACTTAACTAAACCTACACCTAAAACCAACCTATAAACCTAAATAAACCTAAACCTAAACTTGAAAACTTAAGCCTAAACCCGATCCCGAACCCGAATTCTTAAACCTAAACCTAAACCAAAACTCAAATCCCTAAACCTAAACCTACACCTAAACCTAAACCTATAACCCTAACCTAAACCTAGACCTAAACTCAAAAACATAAACCTAAACCTGATCTCAAACTCGAACTCGAACCCGAATTCCTAAACATAAACCTAAACCGAAACTGAAATCCCTAAACCTAAACCTACGCTTACACCTAAACCTATAATCCTAACATAAACCTACAGCTAAACTCGAAAACATAAACCTAAACCTGATCCTGAAACCCGAATCCCTAAACCTAAATTTAAACATAAACCTAAACTCAAATCTCTAAACCTAAACCTACACCTAATCCTAAACCTATAACCCTAACCCAACCTAAACCTAAACTCGAAAACCTAAACCTAAACCCGATCCCGAATCCGAACCGAACCCGAATTCCTAAACCTAAACCTAATCTCAAATCCCTAAACCTAAAACCTACACCTAATCCTAATCTCAACTCCATAACAAAACCTAAACATAAACCTAAACTCGATCCTGAACCCGAACCTGAATCCAAATCCGTAAGCCTTAAGCTTAAACCTAAACCTAAACCTATAACCTAAACCTAAACCTAAACTCGAAAACCCAAACCTAAACCTGATCCCAAACCCAAATTCTTAAACCTAAACCTCAACCTAATCTCAAATCCCTAAACCCAAAGCTACACCTAAACCTAAACCTATAACCTACACCTAAACCTAAACCTAAACCTATTCTCGAATCCCTAAACCTAAACCTAAACCTAAACCTAAACCGAAACTTAACACTTAACGAAACCGACACCTAAACCGAAACCGATAACCCGAACCTAAACCTAGACCTAAACTCAAAAACAGAAACCTAAACCTACATCTAACCTAAACCTATAACCCTAACCTAAACCTATCTGAAATCCCAAAACCTAAAACCTACACCTAATCCTAAACCTATAACCCTAACCCTAACCTAAACCTAAACTCGAAAAACCTAAACCTAAACCTGATCCCGAACCGAACCCAAATTCCTAAACCTAAACCTAAACCGAAACTCAAATCCCTAAACCTAAACCTACACCTAATCTTAAACCTATAACCCTAACATAAACCTAAGCCTAAACTTGAAAACCTAATCCTAAACCCGATCCCAAACCCGAAACTGAACCTGAATCCCTAAACCTAAACTTAAACCTAAACCTAAACCTACACCTAATCCTAAACCTAAAACCCTAACCTAATCTTAAAACTATTTTCGTAAACTGACTCTAATCTTTTCATTATAGAGATGGATAAGAATTGGATGCGAGTTAAGAATAGGTTTGACCCAGAGTATAAAGAACAGGTTTGACCTAGAGTTCATGGAATTTATGCAATATCGGGCAGATTCAAGCAATATGATTAGGTGTCCATGTCGAAAATGCAAGAACATGGTTTATAAGACTTTAGACAAAGTAGAAGATGATTTGTTCATAGTTGGGATTGACCAGGGTTACACTTGGTGGATCCATCATGGTGAAGAGTTCTACCAAAGAGGTGAGGCCACTGAAGTCCTTGCTGACCCAATTGTGCCGGATGATGAGGATGAAGATGTTGACGAAATGCATGATATCATAGGGGATGTGTTCAGGGGAATAATTATGGATAATGATTTTGCAGCGACAAGTAGTAACTAAGATATTCCTCCTATGGGTGATGCCGAACTAGAAAATTTTAGTAGGTTGTTGAGGGACGCGCAATATCCACTTTATCCGGGGTGTGAGAACTTCTCCAAATTAAATTTTCTTATAAGGTTACTTCATTTGAAAATAATAAATCGTTGGAGTAACAAATCGTTCGACATATTGATTGACTTGTTGAAAGAAGAATTACTGGACGGTGAGACATTGCTTAAGTCTCATTACAAGGCAAAATCCTTGATGCAAGACTTAGGCCTTGGTTACATCCTCATACATGCATGTATAAATGATTGTGTATTGTATTGGAAAGAGAATGAAAATGTTAAAGAGTGTCCAGAATATGGAGAGTCTAGGTGGAAGTATGAAGAAGCCAAGCGTAGAAAAATCCCGCAAAAGGTGTTAAGGTATTTCCCATTGAAACCCAGATTGTGAAGATTGTTTACATCTTGAAATACGGCTAAAGGTATGAGGTGGCATAAGGAGAAACATGTTCATGATGATAGTACACTGAAGCATCCTGCGGACTCTGAAGCCTGGTAAAATTTTGACAAGCAATATAATTGGTTTACAGAAGATTCTTATAATGTTCGACTAGGTCTTGCAAGTGATGGTTTTAATCCATTTAGTAATATGAGTAGCTCGTACAGTATGTGGCCAGTGGTACTTATGCCCTACAATTTACCTCCTTGGTTGTGTATGAAGGGGTCATTTTTCATGATGTCATTGCTTATTCCTAGACCCAGGTCACGCGGGAATGACATTGATGTGTATTTGCGACCGTTAGTAGATGAGTTAAATGAGTTGTGGACTCAATGTGTATAACGTATGACACATTTGCAGGACAGACATTTCGATTGCATGCAGCGGTCTTGTGGACAATAAATGACTTCCCTGTGTATGAGAATTTATCTAGGTGGAGCACGAAGGAAAAGTTGGCTTGTCCTACATATAGTATTGAAACTTGTCCATTGTCATTGAAGCATTGTAAAAAAAACGTGTTATATGGGCCATCATCGCTTCCTTCCGAGTGATCAGAGTTGGCACAGGAAGACGATGGTCTTTGATGACAAACAAGATCATATGCTACCACCGAAAGAGCTATCTGGAGAAGATGTGATATAACAACTGAGTAACATTGGAGAAGTTAGATTTGGTAAGACACCGCACTTGAAGAAGAGGAAGTGTATAGTATTGGATTATAACAGGAGGAAGAATAACATTTTTTTAGTTGCCCTATTAGAGTGATCTGAAATTGTGACACAACTTGGATGTCATGCATATTGAGAAGAATATATGTGACAATGTCTTCGGAACATTGATGAACATAGAGAAGAAAAGAAAAGACAGTTTCAAGGCTCAATTGGATCTACAAGCAATGGGTTTAAGGAAAGAGTTGCACTTACAACCACATGGAAATTCATATACTATCCAGCAGCTTGCTACTCATTGACAAAACTAGAGAAAAAGCGTATATGTGAATGGTTGAGATCAGTGAAGTTTTCCGATGGGTATGCGTCAAATATATCTCGGCGCGTAAACATTACGGACTGTAAGGTAACAGGAATGAAAAGTCATGATTGTCACGTCTTTCTGCAACGTCTACTACCGATTATGATTTGTGGATTCCGGAGCAAGGATATTAGTGCGGCGCTAATTGAGTTGGAGATATTCTTTAAGGATTTGTGTTCGAAATCGTTGAATGTACAGGTTATTAAATGACTGGAGAGGGACATTGTCGTCATCCTTTACAAACTTAAAAGAATATTTTCACCTGCATTTTTTGATGTCATGGTACACCTAGCAATTCACTTATCGCACGAGGTAAAGCTTATAGGTCTAGTACAATATCTTTGGATCTATCCGATCGAAAGGTGATAAAACCTATTAAATTTTTTATTCATTTCATAAACTACATATATTCATGTTTTCATACGTATAACATTGTGGTTTTGTATACGGATACCTTCACACACTAAAACGATTTGTGCGGAATTCCAGAGGAATCCATTGCTGAGGCATACATTGATAATGAGTGCCTGACATTTTGCTCCATGTTTCTTCATGGCATAGAGAGTAGATTCAACCTAGAAGATCAGAATATCGATAAAGGACAGGAGCATGAACAAGGACTCATATCTGTATTCGTACATAACGTCCATCCTTTAGGATCCCCGAAGTTTCATGATATGGACCTGGGGATCAAGCAAAGGAGTGGGGGTATGTGTTGCATAATGTGAAGAAAATAGAATGTACTTAGAGTAAGTCTTCCCTCGATAATTATATCTCTACATACGATGATCTTAATATTTCTTACTGATGGCGTGCTAATTATGTGTAGCGAAACACACCAAGGAGATGAAGTCCTAATACCCGACAAATTATGATTGAATGCATCAGGATCAGTTTCAGAATGGTTCGCAAAACGTGTAAGATTTCACTTTGTATCTTACACACTTGGAATTTTATTGTATTGCACAAATTTAAACCTAAGAAAATCCTTAAACAATT
>JAJHSJ010002397.1:0-37808 GCA_021015155.1 Magnolia officinalis | reverse complement strand
ATAGTTTGAATCGATGACCTGAAAAATCTGTGGCGTCTGACATCATTCCCAGCAGCTCCATCCAGTCATCCTCGGAAGGTACTGGAAGATCATCCTCGAAGGGGACAGATCCTCCGTCATATCGAAGACCCAGCTGCATGCATGTATCATCATAAGGAGTGATCCCCCACTCCCTAAAAGGTAGCTGGAAGGTGTGAGTCTCAGGGTGCCATCGCTCAGCCAAGGCAAATAAGAGGGACATGTTCGTCTTGCTTAGACGAACGCGGAACAAGTGAACAAATGGCGTGCGCTCTAAGACCTCAAAAAATAGCGGTTGTGGGTCGTGGAACCAATCGGGCCAATGCATCCTACCCCTCACCCCCTCAAGATCGCAGGAGCGCCACCCTCCTAGGCTATATCAGATAAGTGCGGACCCTCTTGTGGCACATAACATGGATCAGTCGAATGGCGAGACGGACCAGCTTCATTCCTACCCGGATGAGGCATACTACATAAATAAGGCCCACGGGTAAGTATCCTCCTCACCATAAAAAGCTTAAGGCCCACTTGCCAGGCCCATGCCCAGGCCCATTTCCAAGGCCCATGTCCAGCCCATTTCCAAGGCCCACATGCCCAGGCCATTTCTAAAGCCCACTTGCCAAACCCATTTCCAAGACCATTTTTCAAAAAGACCCATTCCAAGGCCCACTTGCAAGCCCAAGGCCCATCTCCAAGAGCCCATTTCCCGTGGCCCACTTACAAAGCCCTCGTCCAAGTCCATTTCAAGGCCCATGATTGAGGCCCATTTCCCAAAGTCTCTTTCAAAAAAAAATCACCATCATAACAAGTCCACACATTTGGACACATCAAGATCATGATGTGGGGCCCACTTGGAAAATCTTATCCATCCATCATCAACAAAGTGACCAACTAACAAGATCCATACCATTTACACACTCAAATGGGCCCCAGATCATCCATCCAACAGTCCAGATCATCCAAAATTTCCATAGATATATATATATATATATATATATATATAATATATATATATATATATATATAACAAACAACAAAAATTTTCAATTAAAAGGGTGGGGCCCCTTTCTTATCACACCCCACTCCATAAAAAAAAAAAAAGTGTATATATGTATAACAGAAAATTTAGCCAGCAACTTGACCAAAACGAGAAATCCAACAAAATCTAACGGTTAGGATTAAATCAAAACAGATCGACGGCCCGAATCTTGGCCCTCCCAAAATCATGGAGAAATCCAACCCATCAAGAGCTCTTCAAATGGATGGTCCAGCGAGTTCCATCAAAAACCCCTTTACCAAAATTACCTGAAGATGGGAAGAGAGGGAGAATGCAAGAAAATACAAGCTAAAATCTCAAAAACTCTTCCAAAATAGCTTCCAGGGACCACGATGGGTTCCCTGGACGTCCTAAATGTTGAATTCAAATAAGGGAGGAAGATGCATCGGACGGACCAACGCACACCATGGACTAGCGGTTCGTTTGACGGACCGGCGGTAGCCGGACTACCGCTGGCAACAGTCCGACTGCCGCCGCCGACTGCCTAACACGTTGGACACGTATTGTCACCCATGCCCCTTTGCATTAACCGGTTTTCCCTTCAGACCAGACCTCAAAATAATTTTTTTAAAAAAAATCAAAAAAATATCCAAATTTTCAAAAAACCCACAAAATTCAAAAAAAATAAATATCCAAAATTTCAAATACCCCAAAAAAAATCAAAAAAAATATATCCAAAATTTCAAAAACCTAGAAAATTCCAAAAATATCCAAAATTTCAGAAAAATCCCAAAAAAGCTTCAAAAAATCCTAGAAAATTCTAAAAAATCTCCAAAATTTCTGAAAAATGCCTGAAAAATTCCAAAAATCCCAAATTACTAAAATTACCAAAATAACATAAATCCCTAGGGAATAAAGGACACTTCTTCTTCTAAACCATCAGGCCCCATTAATTTATCAGTGGGGCGGTTTTTCTTCAAATAAAAACTGGACGATGACGCCCAACCGTGAAATCGAACAGATGTTTTCCAAAAAAAAAATCCCCAAGGAGTCTAGTTCCAAAGGGAATAGTTTTCAAACAAAGTTTAAAAAAAAAAAAAACTTCAAAAATGCATGTGGCACGCAGTACACTGAGGAATCTTCCATATTCTCCGGTTGCAGTCAGTGCAAACAGCTAAACAAGGTTCGATCCCTTCCAGTTTCCCCGGAGGATGATCGAATCCGTACATGATACTAGTACGGTTGGCCTGATCTTTATATCTAGACAATCATACGAATGATAGTAGAAATGAGTGGATCTATTTCTGAAAAGAATAATCAAACTCGAAGTGACAACAATCCATTGTAACCAAAGTATCAGAATTAGCAGATTACATGGCAAAGGATTACCTGCACATACCTAGTCCGGGATGTTCACAAAATTTGATCGAGTCCAAGTCGGCGTAGTGAGTTCCCCGTAAGGCCTCACCAACGCGCAGAGCAACTAACCACTTTGACGATCAAACATAACGAATACTCCTAGGGTGATTACATAGCAAAGGAACAATAGACCTAACAGTACGAGAATCCTCGTAAAGCCGCGACAAATGCACAGAGGCCCTTACTTTTCAGACTTACCCTCCAATGCTGTTAAAAATCTGACGTGAAAAGGTTGTGATTGGTGACCCGTAAAGCCTCGACGAATGCGCAGGAGACAATCACAACGTTTTTCTCAACCCTCGTGATATGTACAAGTAAACTCTTTTCCAAACGGTCGACTGACGATGATACAACGGCAGGCAACAGATTTGAATCACTATCCTTTCTGACCAGAAGGGTGGGGTGTCCTCACTCACTTTGGCCTTCGGTTGCTTGTAACCTCGGCCAAAAGGGGCATATCTTGAGAAGGCTAAGACTATTCAGGAACCATGAGCATATCCTAAACCGAACCCTAATCCGAACCAAACCCTAATCCTAGCTTAAACCTAACCCTGACACAAATTCTCAAAAACCTCCACCCCAGGACCTAAAATCTCGATCCAAACCATTCAATCTACATACAGCCCCGCTTATACATTATACCTTGATCAGAACCCTTTACCCAAGCCTAAACCCATCTATCCGAACCATTAAACTCCCGAAAGGAGGCCACCGTGCTAACCCGCACACCGAGCAAAGCCCGCACGCGCCAGCCCGACCCAAATGAGATCCGGGCGGTAGTTTGACTACCGCCGGCAGTACTCGAGTTGCCGCCACTCGCGGCCCGCGTGTGGACAGCTGTCCCAACATCTAAAAGTCAACTTTCTCATAAATTTACCCCTTCAAATTTCACCATTTACCATTTTACCAACCCCTTTAGCCAATGAGAGAGCGCCACGTAGCGTCTCCCTCCTCTCAACCAATCACCACCTGCCACATCAGCATTTACCCTTCTCAAACTCAAAAATTACCAAAAGACCATTGGAGAAGACTATAAATAGCCTTCTCCTCTTCACATTTCATCATCCACTTCTCATTTTCCAAGCTTAAGTAAGAAGGAGAGGGAGGGAGGGAAAGAAAGTAAGTGAGGAAGAGAGTGAGGGAAAGGGAAGGAGCTCCCAAGCCCTCAAAGTTCAGATTTTTTTTAGCCACCCCCTCCCTCAACTCAACCTTTCTAACCTTTAAGCCTAACCCAACTGTCCATGGTGTGCTCTATGTTCTAGCCGTCTCAAGAGCAAGCCAAAGATCCATTCAGTTTACACACAAACATTTATCATGACATCTATTCCCTTCTCAATCCCCCCTGCTTCTCTAGATCTCTAGTGAATGTATGCTCTGTGACTTGTCGTACAGCGGATCCTGTCACATCAGAAATTCCTAGCAATTTAGTCCATTTTCTTCACCTTTTGGCATAAGCATCATCACATCCGCCTTCTAGATACAACCGTTGGACGTATGCTCTGTGGCTTGCCGAAATTTCGGATCTTGCTGCATCAGAAATCTATGTGTGTGTCTAGTCCTATTTCGACTACATTATCCATCCCTTGAAATTGTTTTACCACACTAAGTAGAGACCGTACATTTGTACGGGCAAAGAGGGTGCCTAACCCCTTCCCTCTTAATTTATAACCGAGGTCCGTTACCAGGAATCCCAGATCACAAACCAGGAGTCAATTTAAGGTAGGAGAGTCTTCGAATTTCTTCAACCTTACATAATCCGCGGGTTCTAGCCGACTGCGGGATTTTAATATTAATTGGCTAGTGGCGATTCCAACATCCATAAATCAGCTTAATCACCCCCCCACCAAACATAACATACAAATCAGCGTGGACGCCGATTTTTCCAGTGTCTACAGATGGTATAAATAGTATGATCTACTGTCCATGATAATATTTAAGGATGGTAATTAACATACTACTATTTAATAATTGTAATTATGTCTATAATATTTAATATCAGTGTAAATAGTCTACCAATGGCTAATCATGTTTAATAATCGTAACAATTACCGCAATAATAATTTATGGTGAATTAAAACAATCTAATTTAGGGAGAAAAAGTTGACTTACATTAGTCGACTTGGTAGCTCAACTCGACGTAACTGAGTTATCCCAACTCGACCTCAGTACCTGGACGAGGCCCAAGCATGACCCGGCCCATGAAATTTTGGCTCAAACCCATGTAAATTGGGCTCAAACTGAGGCTGGGCTTAGCACAGGCCCACTGTGCGGCTTTAGCCCCATTTTTGGCCTAGACTTGGGCTGATTTCAGCCTAGCACATGTCCCAAATTACGGCCCATCTAAGGGCTGATTTCAGCCCAGAAAGTGGGCTGGTTTTCGGCCCACTATATGTCTGGACTTAACCCAGACCTCGGTCCAGTTCATGTGACTGATCACGACTCGACTTAACAGCACATTAGCGGCCAAAAAAACTGGGCTGAATCGTTTCGCGGTCCAGCAGCATCAACATGCATAGGAAAACTGGGCTGGGTCGGCTCGTTTCTGGCCCAGCCACAGTCTCATTTACACAGCCGAGGTGGTGAACTGTTTGTGTTTGCTGGCGGGCTCAGATACAAGCCCATATATGGGATGAGTTGTACCCATCTATCTAACAGAGGTGGGGTGCGGCGTGTACTCTCCCTCACCTTCTTTCTTCCTTTCTTTTTCTCTTCTATCTGCTTCCACTGCTTCACCCTCTCTCTCCTCATGCAGCTGCTGCACACCCTCTCTAGACCTGAGCAGACTCACCCAACAAAACCCAACACGAACTACCACTTACCCCGATCCAGTCCTGACTCGGCAGAAGCCCCCAACTCGCTTATAAAAATGCTGTTGTTGACAGAGTTGGGACCTCAACCCAGACGCAGGATGCTCTCTGAGAAGGTCTGAAGGGCCTGGACGACCTCAACTTGCCCAACTTGAACCCAGACTCGGTCGAGTCATCCTTGGTGGCACACACTCAGACCCACGCTAGGCAAAAACCCAACCCAGCTCTTTCCTCACTCTCTCCCACTCTCTCTGCTCTTTTTATCTCTGTCTTTGGGGTGAAGATCCTGAGGCAAAGGGTCCGGTGTTATAGGCTAGAAGGCACGTTGGGGCTGCTCATTCAATGGCCAAGATCCGACGGCCGTTTGATCGTGCTTTCCTCTGGTTTTCGTATGCATGGGACCCATCCATCACCAAGGATGAGTTCCTGTTGCTCAGGCCCATCAGAAAAGTAAGTTTTTACTTATTGTGGGGTTCATCTCATCATGGTGGGTCGGGCGAGCTAACGGGGAAGATGACATGGCCAACAATGCCGATTTTCCTCTATGGTGTCTCAGCGTGATCTGACCGTTTGAACGGATCAAATGGGGTTGCTGATCACTGCGGGGCCCACATTTTGGGCCTTTCATCGGCGTTTCACCAACCCGCACGAGATTTTCCCACCTCATGCGGTTTTCTCACAAGAAGAGACATTCCAGGCTTTCCAGTCGTTGCTGCCCTAAAGAGAGTGGTGGATTGATCCACGTGGCCTGGCAGAAGGCCCGGATCGTGCCAGAGGTGCCTTCCCAAACGGAAATGTTTCCCCTGACCTTTTTTTGGTGCAGGCGGTTGCTTGGTCATTTTTGGCAGCTAAAGAATGGCGCGGATAGACGCCTGGACGAACGGCCAGGATGGAAGGAGGGGATCTGACGTGGCTTTCCACGTGGCAACGAAGAGGATGATCTCCTTTTGGTAAGGGATTCACGACCCCTCTTGCATTGAACACTCTAGCGTCTACGTTCGCGTGCATAGGGTCACTCTGACGGACGGCCCTGGTCGGATTCGTCACCTGATCATGGTGAACGACTCGGATTTCCATGGTGGGCCTTAGTTTGGGTGGAGCAGATCACCCAGTTTGAATTTTTTTTGGCGGGAAGCCGCGCGAGAGAAATCTCTCTCCCTTTTACAAGTTCCATCGAGCGGGTTTGGTGTATGGTGTGTGCACATCTTTGGTGCACATGTGTTGGGTGCATGGGGCCCACAGTGATGTTCGCAATGAATCCAATCCGTCCATTCTACTTGGACACCCTCCTTTTGGGTCTTGGGCCTATGATCAGTCTGACCCAAAGCCCGGGTGGGCCATTCATCATCCAATCATGGTTTTTAACTGATCCGAGTGTCGGATCACTTCAGGTTGGGATATGGACGGTTAAAATGGTTTCCGAGGGCCTTTGGTGTATTTTGGCCCAGTTATTTCTCTCAGGGCTACTACTCCCAATAGCCCGGCATCATGTAGGGACAACATTTGTCAACCTATCCATTGTGGGATCTTGTACTCGATCAGGATCGTCAGTGTGGGTCAACTACCCAAGCTCGTGCACTCCCACCCCTTAAGGAGTCTATGGTTGAATCCAATTTGGGGTTGAAATGTGGATCCTAAGTTGGTGGTTTGACAGTTTTACGTTGTTAGTGTCCCGTTATTCTACGACCGGATTATTTGAAAACTACCCTAACTTGAGATGGTAAGTTAGTTTTACCATCAGGTAGTCAGATTCACACGATCTAACACTTGATCGTTGAACAAGATGCCATAGACTTGATGAACGGTTAGGTTTGTCTACCAAGGTGATTGAAATCCTAAAATAGGTGCTTTTGAAGTTGTGATGGATTATTTGAAGATCCATCGGATGGATCATGTGAATAAGAAGTGGCCCCAAATGATTTGATTACAATCCCTGTTAGTTTTGAAATCCCACGTTCTTATTAGTTTCAAATT
The DNA here is from genome assembly GCA_021015155.1 of Magnolia officinalis. Taxonomy (NCBI): domain Eukaryota; kingdom Viridiplantae; phylum Streptophyta; class Magnoliopsida; order Magnoliales; family Magnoliaceae; genus Magnolia; species Magnolia officinalis. The sequence goes on along the minus strand of JAJHSJ010002397.1, from coordinate 30,593 downwards.
GTTAATCCATATCAATCCAATGGTTGGATAACTTTTATTTCTAGTTATAGATTAGTTGATTAGTGGATCTATGGATTGGGTCCCGATTATAGTGATTTGTAGTTCAGTTTTAGTATGGCATGTTGGTCCACCCTAAGAGTCAATGGTTGGATAGCTTAACTATAGATGAAGATTATTCCATGTAGATTGATCTCGTGGTCGATCAAATGAGTTGTTTTTAATTCATGGTTGGATTGAAAGGTCATACAAATTAGTTTGGGACGAAGAAATTTGAGGTTCGATATATTCTTGCAATCAAATGAATGTGACACAGCGAACCTCAACTATCAGCTTAGATCATGGGTCGATCGGATGATTGTTTGTGAAGCAATCCTACTACGAACAATCAAGGGTCAATTCAAGGTGGATTGACTTTAGACCTTACCATTCGTCGTAGGTTGTTCTAGCCTAAATTCAGATGGTCACATGATCAAATTGTGACTAATCGAAAGGTGGTTGTGGGGTGGGTTATGTGTGTTCCCACACAAGCCTGCTAATGAGGTTCTAAGGTAACACCCGAGTATGAAAAGTACGGGGTGTTACAAATTCACATTGAGTTAACCACTCATTGTGTAAATATATAACCATACAGGTGGTGCATGTGCTTTAAATGATACTTATATTCAGACTGATGAGGAGCAAGGTAAAAATATCATGGATGTATGGCTGTATCTATCCAAGAGAAGTTGCGTGATCTTACAGCTCAAGTCTAGCTGCATTTTATTCTCTTTCATACATTAAATTGTTTCTTTCCTATATTTGTTAGCATTGAGACATTGGTTTGTAGAGCTGCACACGAGTCGATCCGAGTCGAGCTTGGCACGACTCAGCTCGGCTCGGCCAATAGCTAACCCCAGCTCGAACTCGGCTCGGCTCGGTCCTCGAACCTGTTTGGCCAGCTCGGCTCAGTTCGATCAGCAACTCGGGCCAGTTTGAGCTGAGTTCGAGCTTGTGCAGCATTTTATCAAACACCTGAAATGCATCTTAAATTCTCATATAATGCAAAACTGTAATGACATCTTACATGTATTTCATCAAACACCCAACGTGCAGTATCAAAATCAAACAAAATCTAACACCTGGTGTACAGCCTTAAAATCAAACAAAATCTAACACCCGGTGTGTAACATCAAAATCAAACAAAATTAAACACCTAACAAGCTGTTGAGGGTCAAATATTGCATATTATCCCCCATTTACGTCTTGATTTTATGAACATGATAATGCTAAATGTTCTATTTTACTCATGTTTATGTTGCAAGGTAAATTTAAGAGCTTGGATTGAAAAAGGGTGCTAAAAGCATGGATTTGATGCTCAAGAATCACTAAGGCAAGGGATGGATCTTAGGAGACCAAGATTGAAGAATTCATATGTCAAAGATCCAAGAAAACCAAGTGAGGAATAAAGAGAATCAAAGATTTGTAGTGAAGAAAATGAATCCTGAAATCATCCTGAAAAAGCGTATTCTAAAACTCTGGGTCATTTTGTGAAATTGCACAGAGTGAAGTCTATTTTGGAAAACTGTGCATAGTGAAGTCTATTTAGTAAATTGCATAAATTTGAGGCGGTTTCTAAAGTTTTCTAACTATGTGCAAAAGTTGGAGTTCCATAACTATAAATAAGACTCCCTAGGACGTTCCTGGGCATCTTTTAGGGTCTAAGGAGTGGAGCAAAAGGGTGGAGAAGCCGTTGCCAAGAGTTTTTCTTCTTCTTCCTTAGTTGTTTTTATATTTTACTTAAGAGATTTTGGTCCAATTATGTCTATGGTTGGCTAAACCTCTTAACTAGGGCTAAGAGGTGAAGCTTGTAGCATGACGGAACGTTTCTATTGCTTTGATTCATTTTATGTTGAAGTCCATGGATTCTAATTTGATATTTAAGAAATACTTTCAGTTTTTAATGGTTTATTGTGATTCAAATTACAGTAAATCTGCAATAACTTTAAGTATCTTCTTTTTCTAATTTGAGATTGTGAAATTAGTAAGTACTATTATTCACCATCGTCCCTTGGGCATGGCAGGGTGATGGATCCTTCCTATCTTCACAATTCTCCTATTTATTTTGAAATTATAGGATTGGTAAATCCTGTTGTTTGTCATTGTCTCCTTGGGCATGGTTTGGTGATGGAGTCCCTACCAATTATCATAATTCTCCTTCATTGAGATTAGGTCAATGGAAGTTTAGATTGGTTTTATTGATATATTTCTAATTGGATAGGATAGGACTCCAATTTTAATTGTGTTACTTGGAATCAAGCAAAAGGGCTCCCTAATCACTATGAGTGGATCCTTGGCACCCTAGTTTCCACATTTAAATTCTTAGTTTTAATTACTCTATTCACAATTACTCTCTCAAATACTTCAGAATTAGTTTCACAGATTCTTCTAGTTTCTACTTATAGTTAATTTAAAAAACGTACAGTTTCAGTCCCTGTGGATTCGACCTCGGTCTTAATGAGATTATTACTACCAACATGACCCTACACTTGGGTGTGTGAACACAAACAACATCAAAATCAAACAACCCAGCAAGCAACATCAAAATCAAACACCCGCTAACTATGTGCATCTTTCCTCGCCCAACACTTCATTGAGTCATTTCATCAAACATTCAGCGAGCAACATCCATATTAAAATAACCGAGTCACCGATCTGATTCGATCCGGGTGGGGTTCGAGTTGAGGTTTGATCTGAATCGAGTCGAGCTCAGGCAAGCTCGAACTCGGGTCGAAATTTTTTCGAGCTCCAAAAACCAGCTCGACTCGGTCCGAATCCAAATTCGAGCTGAGCGAGTCGAGCTTTTTCGATTCGAATCAAGCGAGCTGACCGAGCTAACTCGACTCGTGCATCTCTATGGTTTGTATAAGCCCTATGGGAAGCCGCTCGTATATCTTTGAATGTGTATTCAAACTTTTCTTTATGCTTAATTTTTTTTATTTTTTGCTGCAATGCTCACTCTAAGAAAGAAAAATAAAAATTATATGTGAAACTTGGGCATCTTTAAAGGTTAACACTCATGTTTTCAGAAAATGAGTACTAAACTTGGGTTAACGAAAATCAAAGCATCATAGCTTTTTGGCACTTTGTTGAGTAGCTGCTATCTCGATTGGTGAAGTTTGCGGGGAAGATGCAAAGCAGATTTGGTCTTCAGCATATTTTTTTTCAGCTAGGAGTTACGGTCAATTGAGGTGTTGTTCTTTTCTCTCCTCGAAGCTCAATGGTAGAAGAGGGCTGAGTTATGATATCTTGATGAGATTTATTGATTACTTTTTTTATAATATCTATTCCACTAGACAGTAAAGGTGTCTATTACCTGAGGTTGATTTGGATAATAGGAGAGTTTGAGAGTTAGGTTGGTTGATTGAAAGATGGAATGGAGAGAGTGATAAAGATCGATGCGATCGGCCGACTAAAAGGAGGTTGATTACAAGTTGTTTGAGTAAATGGTCAAGGAATGCATAGAACTAAGCCAAACTAATGAGCAAGTAAGTTCATGCAGTACTGTTCGATCACTGCCTTAGAATTTTTGCCAATATCGATCATACCACCATAAGAAAGATCCCTACAAACGAGGTAGCTTTCCCAAGTAAGATGCATCTGAGATACCTCTTCTTGATCGTCCTCTTGATTGTATCGGCGCAGTGAACCAAGCAAGGTCATATTCTTCACCATGAAATGAAATGAATGACCGATTCCGTTTGCCTCTATCCAAAGAAAAGATAAAGTTCTCATATATAGAAAATGATTGGAATTTTTTAGGGAATTGATGATACATTCACCATAGAAAGAGTAAATGACTTCAAAATGGATGAAATTATGTATAAGCGAATCAGATAAGTATTCATATATCCACATATGAAGAAGCCGCAGTGGTCCTCCTTCAAGATATAGACCTTTAGTGGTGATTTCATAGATGCCTCTATATAAGTGGTCGAGTGCAAAAGGTGTCAGAACAAGTTTTCGACCTTAAGCAAGTGTCTCGGCCAGGTGGACGTACTCATTCATAATTTACAAAAGCATTCATGCAGAGTAAATGTCGGTAAATCCAAAGCAATAGGAAGTGGTATGCTCTTCATAATCGACCGGTCCACTATATTTGTGGTATGTCTGAATAAAGTGGAGATAAGCCTTGCCGGCGGCTTTATTTGTGAAGCGTTTGGGTTCCTTTTGAGTGAAACCGGGGAAGACAACCTCACTGAAGGGAAGAAGTGGGGTCAGGCTGTGATGTTCAAGATAATCATACTCATAGGGCCGCAACTGAAGAAAAACATATTGGTAGAAGAGCTCTAGAATGTTGAAGTTGCAGTAAGAAATGTGGGATCTAATGGATAATCGTGGATGGATAGTTTAATGCATTCATAAATGCCTGAATGCCTCCATGTTGCCTCATATTAAGATGAGACACGAGCAAACCAAGCATCCCATTCTGGCAATGGCTTCAGCCATGACCGAGGATTCTTCAAAGCATTAGCAGGTTTGGGGATGGATCTAGATTGGATTAGCAGGGTTTCACCCAGGCAGATGGGAAACAAGGAATCCATCATGATGACCTCATCAACATTTGTTGCAGGAGAGAATGCTGGACCCATACAGTAATAATCTCCAATAGGGAATTTGAAGACTATGTTGTTAGGGCATCATTATGATTTTATTAGAGACGATGCACGAACACGTGTTGTAATGGGGTTCGGGTCTCATATTGAAAATGGTAGTTGCTATTGATGTGTTGGGATGAATTGGTCAAAGATGGTTATCGGGATGTTGCCACGTGTAGCTAGTTACTTTCGCATTAATGAGGGGTCATACGTCGCTTTCAACCTTGTTCCAAAGGTGAAGCAATGTGGGGGCAATGTTCATCCCTATTGTCGTTGTTTCCCATGGAAACCAATCAGATTAAGTTACATGTGATCTAGATAAATTCACGTAGTGTATTTAAAGATCTGCAAAAATATATGGAGAATGTGTGCTAAGGTATAATTAGAATGCATCATAAGAAGTTATAACATTGTAAGCAGCCAATGAAGAAATGATCATGTAGAGGTGGTTTATAGGACAGGTGGCAAGAGTAGGAGCAAATAGGCCACAGAGTATGAGCGGTTATAACAACTGTTAAATGTGGGAAGGATCTAGATGGCTAGGTAAAGCTAGTAGGAAGGAGTCTCATACCAACCTAATCAAACCCAAACATTATCATTCAATTACCAGTCTTTTTTACATTCCGTAGTGTAAATCGCTTTACTTTTTTTGGCAAGTCAATTACATTTCTTAGTGTAATCCTTTACTTTTTGTATGTTATTTACATTCTGTATTGTAATTTGTAACATTAATCAAGTAGCTGATAATCGTAGCTGTAATTTGAGTCCAAGCTCACATGCTGGATTCGATTCTTCATTAGGAGAGGTATTTTGCAGTCGTTCATTGTGACCGACTGTGAATCCATTTTCTCATCTCTATTTTATCTATATTGAAAAGTCCTTTCGTATGGAAGGCAAAGGTGTAACCCATCGTCAGAGGATGAATCCTACTATTTGAATATCGCCTAATCCTGTTTACACATCAAGCGAGTGGCTTAAGAGGTGGCCGATCTCACCAAATCTCGATCATACATTGTATGTTTGCCTATCTCGATGCTTGGGGTCACAGTTTGTTCGGTTTGAATTGAGCTGTAAATTCAATCGTGGCACGCCCGCACTCCAACCGCTGAAAACCAGCACCAACAGGCCTCACTCACCTTCTGCCCACAATTAGAGCTATACATGAACTGAGTTAGCTCAGTTAGCTCGCTTGAATCGACTTGAAAAAGCTCGATTGGACTCGGTTCGAAACTGAGTTCGAACCAAGTCTAGATGATTTTTGGAGCTTGAAAAAATTTCGATCCGAGTTCGAGCTTGTTTAAGCTCGAATCGAACTCGGATCGAACCAGTTCGGTGACTCAGTTGTTTTGATATTGATGTTGCTTACCACGTATTTGATAAAATGACTCAATGAAGTGTCGGCTAGTGGTGAGAAAAGTATGGATATGAAACAAATATCCTTGCATCTTGATTTTTATGCTGCTTACTGAGTGTTTGATGAATACCTGTAAACTGCTGTAGCTGTTTTACATATCTTGAGAAACTGAAGGTGCATGCCATGTGCTTGAGAAAATGCCACACAGGCTTGAATTGGCTCGAGCTGCTGACCAAACCGAGCCGAGCTGGCAGGTCATGCCCAAGGATTGAGCTGAGCGGAGGTCAGCTAGTGGCCAAGCCAAGTCAATTTGTGCCAAGCTCGACTCCATTCAACTCGTGTACAACTCTACCCACAATACGTCCACAACGGTCCACATTTAAGTGAGCGGAACAGGGGTTTTTCCATAACCATGAGGCACACCTTGATGTCTATGGCTTATATCCAAGCCGCCCATCAGTTTTTCCAGCTCATTTTAGTACATGGCCCTAAAAATGAAGTAGATCCAAATCCCTGTGGGGCCCACCGTCATGGATGTGTCTTATATCCACCCTGTCCATCCGTTTTACAGTTCAATTTAGTGCATGAGCCAATGCAGATTCAAATCACAGTTGGACAACATCGCAGGAAACAATGACCATTAAAAACTTCTCATGGGCTACTAAAGTTTTGAATCTTGTATTTGTAATTTCCCTTACATCCAGGCCTATGTATCAATAGGTTCAACGGTGAAATCGGATCGCGTACTGAGTTACTTAGTATGCTCTTATCATACTGAGTAAACTCAGTTGGGTCCACCTTGAATGTATGTGGTTTATCCATGCTGTCCATCCGTTTTTCCATCTAATTTAAGGGGTTGAGCCCAAATTTGAAGCATATCCAAAGATTAATTGGATCATATAGCAAGAAACAACGGGGATAAATATTTCCACAGTTGAAACCTTAATAGACCCCACAATGATGTTTATTTGTCATCCAACATGTTCATTAAATCATACAGACATGGATGAACGGAAAAAGAAAATATAAGCGTGATCCAAAACTTCTATAGCCCCCAAGAAATTTTCAACGGTAGAAGTTCAATTCAACTATTTCCAATGGTGTGGTCCATTTGAACATTTTATATGCTTCATTTTTTGACTCAAGCCCTAAAACGAACTAGGAAAATGGATGGATAGAGCCTATAAAATACATAAATCATAGTGGACCTCACCGAGTTTACTTAGGGGGCGTTTGGCGCATGGTATTAGATGGGATTAGGTGTGATAGAATTGCATTCGGTCCGTTCCAATTCCACTCACTGTTTGGGAAGAATGGAAAAGCTTGGAATTAGACTAGATGGAATTGCATTGGCCCGTGCCAATTCCACACAATGTTAGCAAGTTGTGTAGGTCCCACCATGATGTGTGGGCTATATCCACACTGTCCACCCATTTTTCAAGATCATTTTAGAGCATGGGCTAAAAATTCAGGTAGATCTAAAGCTCAAGTGGACTCCACCATAGAAAGCAGCAGGGATTAAATACCTACCGTTGAAACCTTCTTTGGGGCCACATAAGTTTTGGATCTCTCTTATTTTTAGACTCATGCCATAAAATGAGGTTACAAAACAAATGAACGGATATGACATAAACGTGTTATTATCAATAGTTTCAAATGATAGTGGGTATATCTATTCAATGTACCACTATATTACAAACATATGCCAGAATTAAGCTTATCCCTTCGTATTAGGGACAATCCCTGCCATGTGTAATAATTATATTTTTTTAATCCCATCCCACCTAATCCTTCCCAATGCCATGAGCCAAACACCCCCTTAGTATGCTAAGGGTCAGTTTGGGCAGTGGGATTAGAAGGGATTAGGTGGGGATGGGATTCAAAAAATATAATTATTACCCATGGCAGGGGTTGTCCCCTATTACCATGGGATTAAATTAATGCCCAACTTTGTTGATAATACGGTGGTACATTGAATGAATATACCCACCATCATTTGAAATTACTGAGAATAACATACATGTGTTATATCTAAACCGTTCATTTGTTTCGTAACCTCATTTTATGGCATGGGCCTAAAAATTAGATAGATCCAAAACTTATGTAGCACCAAAGAAGTTTTCAACGGTAAGTATTCAATCCCTATTGATTTCTATGGTGGAGTCCACTTGAGCATTAGATTTACCTGATTTTTTGGCCCATGCTCTAAAATAATCTCGATAAATGGGTGGACAGTGTGGATATAGCCCACACATCATGTTGGGACCTACACAACTTTCCAAACATTGAGTGAAATTAGCACACGACCCAATGCAATTCCATTTAATGTAATTCCAAGCATTTCCATTCCTCCCAAACAAGGAGTGGAATTGGCACAAGACCAGATGAATCCCATCCCCACCGAATCCCTTCTAATCCCACTGCCCAAACTGACCCTAAAGCCCTGTTTGGGCAAATGTTTTAAGCCGTATTGAGTGGTATTATGAGGGATAGTATTGTCAAATCCCTCAAACCCAGTCCCCTCTCGTGTTTGGGCGGCGTCGACTGCAGGTACTGGAGACTTCTTCGAATTACTCAGCAAGATATGGAGGGATTGCGAAATCCCTCCTTGGAAACGATGCCAGTCTCTCTCGCATCCTTCCCATATCCTGCGAAATCAGAAGCCATCGTACGGCGTTCGATGGGATTTCTCAAACCTACAACGAAGAAGTGGAGGTAGGGTTTGGCGGGAGAGAGGGTATGGCAGAGGTCTTTGGCACCAAATCGGACCTATATACATGGATGCATGTTCCTCCACGCATCTAGTTGGGTAGAGAGGTATTACAATCGCTTGCTGCCATGGGCGTTCCGTGAGGTAGGTGTTCCCAAACTATTCTTCAAATAATTTTGGAATCTTCAGAGGCTTTGGGTTCCATATGGGTTTCGTTCTTCTCTCTTTGGTGTACATAGATGTTACAGTGGTTTCGGTTTCTTTTACGCTATTTTGTTGTTGAAACAATGGAAAGTTGCAAATGGGTATGACATTTTAGGGGTTTTGTTTTTTACGAAATGGTTTTTGTTCTCTTTTGAAATTTCTGCTGTTTTAGAGTTGGATACTGCAAATAAGATTCGATATCGAGAATGTCTATGCTGGAAGGAAATTTTTTGATGTCTTTTGTTCTTAAGATGGTGAATTTCCTTGTGGTTGGAGATTTCTGGGCTTCTTATGCATGGATATAGGCGATCTCCAATCTACAGATGGGCATTTTTCCTGTAAAATTGTTCCGATTTTGGAAAAATCATTTTTGCTTGTTGTTTGTTATCCAATCTCCTGGATTGAGACACCTGTGGATTTACTTCTGGACTGTGTTTTCTGGGCTTCATATGGGCTTCTTACATGTCGGATTCATGGGATTCTTCATATGGCTTTTGTTGTTTCTTTGGTTAATTTTGCTTCGAGTTGGTCATCTCTGGGCTTCATAGACATGAGTATTGTTAGTATTGGGTGGAGGTATCTGACATGCAAATTGTATGTTGAAACATTGAAAAGTTACAGAAGATTACAGTTAGTTTTTGTGAATAATTTGTTTCTGGTGTCGGATGTTATTGCATTTTTTGCTGGATATTGGTATCTCTGATGTTGACAAGTTTTGGGTTTTTGTATCCTTTGCAAGCCTTGTGTATGATTCTCCAGAAGTAATGTATGCTTCTTTGGTTTGAATTTTGTCCCTGTATTTAGTGATCATTTGTGCATCGGGTTGAAAGTGCTGAGGCATTTGAGGCTTCTGGTGTTCTTTGAAGGATGGTTTTTTTCATGAGTATAACTATGATATTGCCTCTGCCTCTTCATGTTGTCCTTATTGATTAAAATGTTTGGTGATGGGGATTCCCCTAATGTATTCAAGTGGGCTTGAATCACCATGCTGCAGATGTTCTGCTATAAATCCTAGACCAGTTTGTGCATTATCTGAATGCATGCATGCCTGGGTTTACTTCCAATTAAATACTCTTGTTGTCCTTATAGTTTGTAACTCATGCACAGATTTACAAGCTTATATAATAGATGGATCCATTTCACTTGACTGAAGGTACTTGGACCTGAATATCTGATGGATTAACCTCCACAACTTTACTGTCAACTATTTCCTACATAATGGAATGGATAACTTTATTTGATACAGTAAACATGCAACTTTTGATAATATAGCTCTTGGAAAACTTCCATTAGAAACGAGCTTTCAATGGGCTGCCAGAAACCCCCATTTGAAAGTGGGTTGATGATGAGATGTTAGAAGCACTCGATTGAAAAAAGTGGGGGCCTTTTTGGGTTTCTCACTATGGTTATTCATTTGGAAAAAAAAAAATACACTACAGGTAAATCTTGTGTTTTCAAATGATGACGGTATGATTCTTTTGCTTTTGATACCAATGAAATGTCAATGCAAAATAGATATAATGACCCTGTTGAAGTTGAGTGTGGAAGGCAACATTACATTTTCCATGTAATATTTTTTATTTCAATTTCTTCTTCTGGCTGATTTTCTTAGGCATTTAAGGATACTGCTTGTTGGATTTGTTCCACCAATGAAGAGAAGTACCATACTGACAGTGTTGAAAACATAAATACCGTTTCCCGGTTGCCTAAGAGAGAGAATCATTTAGAGTTCTTTCTGTGACATGTTCTCTTCAGTATAATCAACTCCATCAGACTTAGATTTCATTGTATAATTGTGGGACGGAAAAACTGCATCAGAAGTTACTTTAAAGGCGTGGTGAAAAGTACAATGTAAGAGCTTTGACAGAAAACCAGAAGACAGTCAAGATGCATTAGAAATTCTTTTTAGCAATGTGACAGCGGCAGAAATTGTCCATTCCAATCACAATACCATTTGCATCCCACTGACTGCTTATTGTATTTCATGGATATAATGATGATTGGCTACACGCAGGACAAAAGATGTTTCATGGAACTGTTCGTCTGTTATTTGCTAGACTTGCAATAGTGCAGTGTCACCATTTGGTTGATAAGGGCCTGGATAGATGAGTTTCTGTTGAAGATTGTCCAAGTGGCAACATTACATGTTCCTTGTTTGGTACTTTATTTCAATTTCTTCTTCTTGCTGATTTTCTAAGGCATTTAAAGATACTGCTTGTTGGATTTATTCCACCAATGAAGAGAAGTACCATTTTAGAAGTAGAGATCATAAATGCCGTTTCCCGGACCATTTAGATTTCTTTCTTAGACATATTCTCTTCACTATAATCAACTCCATCATACTTAGATTTCTTTGTATAATTGTGGGATGAAAAAAGTGCGTCAGAAATTACTTTAAAGGGGATGTGAAAAGTACAATGTCTTCAGCTTGCTTGAAAACCAGAAGACAGTCAAGATGCATTAGAAATTCATAGTAGCAATGTAACAGCGGCAGAAATTGTCCATTCCAATCACAATACCATTTGCACACAATCAACTGCTTATTGTATTTCATGGATATGATGAGATTGGCTACACGCAGGACAAAAGATGTTTCATGGAACTGTTCGTCTGTTATTTGCTAGACTAACAACAGTGCAGTGTCACCATTTGGTTGATAAGGCCCTGGATAGATGAGTTTCTGTTGAAGATTGTCCAAGTGGCAACATTACAGTCGGCCATGTTGGCATGCAGAAGTGAATTACATAGATATTCCACCGTTTTATATCATATGCTCTACTACCCTCTTCTTGCCTTTACTGACTCTGATTTTCTTTCTTTTTCTTTTTCTTTTTTTCTGTTTTTAGCCTCATCTCTTTACAACTAGACTCGTCCTCTTCTTTCCTCTTCCCTTGGCTCGGCTCAGGTTCATTTCTACTCTTTCAGCTCAGGTGATGGCATTATTGTCCTAAAAGTTTCCATTAATAACTGAAATATGCGGCTTTCTTGTAAAGGCCCAACCATATATATTATATGTACTAGATAACTTTGAATCTCGGGCATTATGTGATGGATGATACTCAGGCACTTATAAGTTGCTTAGAAATGTGATACGTGTCATTACATAAAGTCTTTTGTGATTCTTGGATCTATCATGAACTAAAACTTACACCAATCAAATTGGTAGACATTGTTTTGGTCCTATTTCAACATCTAAACCTCAACCAAACTGGTTTGCTGATTGTGACCTAACCACAATGGTTTATACAAATTGGTCCGTTTAAGTTGAGTCTATAGCTGCCATGTGTACAATTTTTCGAGTGCCTGCGTATCAACTGTCCTATACTGCCTGAGTATCATATAAACTCCCCCATATTTGAAGCGAACATTGTCCATGAATACCCGCAGCTACACGTGCTAGCCTGGACAGTGTTTGTAGCATGTGAGGCGAAAATATGGTGGAGACAAATCTGGAGATGGCAAAATATGAAAAGAAGCCTTGCCTATTATTGATGAAGTATATATGTGCAGATTGAATGTGTACCGGGGTTGAGTTTTCTTTTAAAACATACGTTTTTTCGAATAGTGTTGGATACTGACAGTTAGTGTGTACTAACAAGCTGACGAAAATATTTATCCAAAAAAAGGGGGATGTAGGCATGAAATATCTAGTTGGGTTTGGAAGAAATTATACCTGATCACATACTAGGTTGTTGACAAGGTACATCAACTTTCTTTTCTACTTTAGGAGATGGATAGCGACGATGAAGACGACGTAGCCGAGACCATGGTGGTGCAAGCAGTGGCCGCATGCGTAGCTGCTGTTGGTGAATATTGCCGTCACTATATGTTAAGAGAACCGGCGCGTCAAGGCGATGACGAACGGGCAAGGTTTATAAACTCCATCGTGCGTGCGAGTGACAATGATTGTTTTACATAGTTGAGGATGAGACGACAATATTTCTTTTCATTATGTGACGTACTGCGTGACAGAATGCACCTACGCGATACTCGACACGTTAGTCTTGAGGCGCAAGTAGTGATCTTCCTACATACCATAGGACATAACGTGCGTAATCGTGTGATAGGATACAGATTCATACGTTCAGGCGAAATGGTAAGTCGTCACTTTCATCGTATCCTTAATGCAATAGTGTCCTTATACCCTGATTTTGTGAAGCACGCGGGTACTGAGACCCCCCTGGAGATTCAATCGAATCCTTACTGGCAAACATACTTTCAGGTAACAGTCTCGTCACTGTCGGCCATTTTCCGTTTTTGAAGAAGCTAATATTTGTTATATTAACAAGTTATCTGAAATTGTACCAAATCGACGATAGGATTGTGTTGGTGCATTAGACGGCACACATATTCCCGCTCATGTGGAATCATCCCAACATCCAAGATTTCGCAACCGAAAGGGTATCGTGTCTCAGAATGTACTTGCTGCTTGTTCATTTAACATGACATTCTTATACGTGCTAGCTGGATGGGAGGGTTCCGCTTCGGATGCACGGGTCCTACATAACGCGCTGACCCGAAGTGATGATCCACTAATTGTACCAAATGGTAATTGTTTCTTCAGAAATAACATACAACATTTTTCACCCTAAACATCAGTCTCAACACACTAACCCCCATGACCCTAACTTTTACGCAACGTAGGAAAATATTTTGTCGTCGACGCAGGATACGCTCACTCGCCTGGGTTCATGGCGCCGTATCGCGGTGTGAGATACCACTTGAACGAATATCGAACCGGGAGAGCACCCATGAACAAGAAGGAGTTGTTCAATTACCGACACGCGCAATTGCGAAATGTAGTTGAACGTTGTTTTGGAGTAATGAAGGCACGGTTTCCTATCTTGAAGACAGCTGCGCAATATCCATTTGAAACCCAGGCGAAGATTGTAGTAGCATGTTGTATACTACATAATTTCATTCATCAACAATATGAGGATGGACAAGATTTGGAGGATGCTGGTATAACTGTGGGAGATGCAGAGAACAATCCTACACCAAATGAGATATCAACAATGGATGAGCGCCAGTGGCTAGTGCAAGCGACACAACAGGAGAAATCTGCGTGGATTAATGTTCGAGATCAGATTGTAGAGCGAATGTGGTCTGACGCGCAAACAAATAGTAGGACTACGTAGAGTCCTTTATTTAAAAGATACATTAACTGATGTTTTTTTTTTTAAGAAACACACACACACACACACACACACACACACATATATATATATATGTAAGAGAAGACAGTCGATATGAAGTCTGTCATTTTTTGACTTACATATTTGCTCGATACAATTAAATGCTCTTTTCGTAATACGTAGTTGCTAGTATACTATTGAACTTCATTATTGTTTATAAATGTTTTTAATTGTTTGTTAATCCACGCAGTAGGTGACATGTCTGATTATTCTGTAAGAGATACACAAACTCCGACGCAGTCCCCAATAAGAACTGTAATTCTGCCGACAAGATGCTCTCCACGCGAGAAGACCGTTAAATCGCTTGCTGAGCCGCTTTCACGTGCTGCAAAAATCAAATGGACCCGGGCCATGGATTCAATTTTATTCGACGCTTTGCTTGAACAGATATCTCTAGGTCGAAAAGCAGATAACGGTTTTAAGAAGGAGGCATATAATGAGGCCGCTGCGGAGGTGTCGAGGAAGACGCAAATTACGGTGAACTGGCAAAACATTCAAAACCGAATGCGGTATCACAAGCGTGAGTACAATGATCTGAAGGACATGCTGGCCGCAAGTGGTTTCGGTTGGGACAGCGAGCGTATGGTAGTAACCGCACGCGACGAGGTCTGGGATGAGTACCTGAAGGTAATCATTGCGTACAACCCCTTATATTGTAAATCAGGATTGTATCAAGTATGTTTACTGAACTAAAATATTTCTTGATTGTAGTCGCATCCAAGAGCAGAAAGGTTACGTGGAAAGTGTATTGAGCGAATGGACGATTTGGCGGCGATTATTGGTTCGGACCATGCAACAGGCCGCTACGCGAAGGGAAGCCGAAACATGGCTGCGTCTTCCTCGCGTATTCAGCGAGATTTGAATGAGTCTTGGACTGAGCAGGACGATGATACGGTTGTACCCATCGAACTTTCCGAGGATCATCTCGGAGATTCGATTGGGGATTATGACTATTCAAATGAGTCTCGTCGGACAACTGAAAATCATTCATTTCGTAGCACTCCCAACCGAGCGAGTGACTCTGAGAGTAGTCATGGTGGGAGTGCTTCTGCTAAACGGATGCGTGCTGCTCGTCCCTGTGACGTCCTTGGCACTTCCCTGGATGGTGTGGCGGAGGCAATGCGAAACTTTGGACTTGGAAAGGAGATGAACCGCACTGGTAAAGTGCTGGATGTCCTTGAGGAGGTTCAGGGACTGACCAACAAAGAGTTTATAGAGGTTGGTCAGATGTTGACTCGGGATAAGCAGCTAGCATCCTTTTTCGTAAATCTTCGCCCAGAGCGGAGGGTGGAGTGGTTGAAAAAAACCTTGTCTGATATGAATGGAGGAAATGGTGGGGGTTCTTCTTGATGGATTAAAATACTTTTATTACGCATCAAAACTGGAAAATCTATTTTGTGGTTTTGTAATAACTATATACTGAAAGGAGATGAACAGTTAGTTTAGTTTCTAATCTTTTTGTGATATATTTATATTCATGTTAAATGTTTGTTGCATACTTAGCCAGTATAACATTCTGCTTGCATTTACATATTTAATCTGCTTGCTTAAATGCGGTTTTATCAATATGTCATCTCCACATGCTTTCATTTCATACGTTATAACATGCTTTTTCTCCTATCCTCGTCATATTTATGTGAATGCAGATGGGTAACAATAAATATTATGTTGTAATCCATGGACGACGACCGGGGATATATATGTCTTGGGATGAGGCACGAGTGCATGTGGAGGGATTTAGCGGTGCCAGACATCGATCATTCAAAATATTCTAAGATGCGACCGCATGGTGGAATGCAAACTATGCAAGTTCAAGTAGTGGATTAATTAACAGGGGATGTGGTGAGGTACATTCACCTACAGATGCTCAGAATTCTGTCCTAGAAATTCCGAGAACCATGATGTGCAAGAGTACACAAACAGATGATGCCACCCTGAATCTCGGGCAAGTGGTGGTAGCATTAGTAGTTGCAATCTTGGTTTTATTCTTCATATTGTATATAATAATTAAGCTGTAGGTTTGGATGGTGTTGAAGAACTAGCTGTTTAAATTTTGGTAGACAATAGATAACTTATGTTCGAACTCTTTGATATGGCATGTATAACTGCATCTTAACTACAAATCTCATTATCTATATACTGAAGGTAATCATTTGGTTGAATTGCATGCATTGATCCTTTCTTTTATCCATATCTCCCTTAACCTCCATTACTATGAGGTTCCAATTTAGAAGTCCAGCCTCTTGCTCCCAGTTGCACCAAGGGCCAGGTATGACTACTTGAAACCCGGATTGGTTACCTGTATCATTTCGTGGGTAACATCTGTTTATGTGTGTAGGCAACAGATGTGTGTTTGGAGTCAGCAGGAAGATTAATCGACTTCAATGAGATGCAGCAAATTGGCTAGATTGACAATTTCCTCATCCTTGAGGTTACTCGTGAAGGTGAGATTCCAAACCATGCTATCACCAATTGACACATTGCACCCTATCACCAGGGCTTAACACTGCACTGTCAGCCTGAAAAGATCTGGGAAGCTATCTGCGGGTCTGCAACTGCCAACCCGGACATCTTAGCCGAAAGTGAACTTTATCCTTTCCAAACTTACACTATATTTTGCCACTAATCATCACTAAGGTGAGTTAAAATGCCTCCATCACTTTCAAAGGAGACTCCAATTCTTTTTTCTATGATTCTGCATCGATTCAGTGGTGTGGATCAATGAACCATGGGCCTTGCATGAACAAAATTTGCATACATTGGGGTATGGATCATATAGTTCTTCTGCAACAAACACTTCTATCATTGCATTATCTTTTGTGATTTTTACTTTGCTTTGGCAGATCGCAACATGGCACCTGATATTTACCGTCTTTTGCATCCCACTGAAAGAGTGTAGATGTCTTCTCATTCGCTTTAATAGTCAAAGAGGTGTAGATTCATTTTTATGAAAGCACAACGTTTGCTTTTCTTATCACTGATTGTCAGTGCCTGAAATAGTGATTAAACAACTAACTTGCAGATGTTTACTTGCATGAATGTGTGGCTGTTTACTTGCAGATGTTTGAAGGGAGGCCCTCAAATAAGTCAGAATCACCAGAAGCAGTAGCAGATTAGAATGAACACGCAAATTCCAGACCCTCTCTCTCAACGGATGATTCTCCAGAAGCAATCAAGACGTAAGTAGCCCATATCTCTTTTAAGTCACCTATATACATGGATGAACTTGAAAGGAGGGGGTCCTTACTCATGCCTCAGTGGTAGACTCACAAGAGTTTCAACACAGGATCATGGGTACTCAGTACCGTGTGTGAATGTTCCCATAGCCCAAAAACCAGAATGATTTAATCTTCAAATTGGCAACGAGTATGTGAGACCACTTATGGTTTAAAAAGGAAAGTTAGCCAACATGGGGCATTCAATATACTGAGTGTGGCCCACCCAATGCATATACTCAGCACAAAGCCCTGGTGATGAGCCACCCAAAAATTAATAATGATTTAATCTTCAACTTGGCACTTGTTTCTTTTAATGGTTGCAGATAGGCCCACCAAAAGCATTTCTCAAAGAGTCTTTTTCATGAAAAAATTAAATATAAAATAAAATCCCCACGGCTCAATTCAGGTTGAGTTTTCTGTTTGCTATTTTCGTGCAATCTAAGGCCTTTTTCCTGTATTTTGTCTTATTGTATTTTCGTGCATCTTGGACCATTCCATTTCTGTTTATTCTGAAGCGAACATTCTATGTGCAGGTCGGTTTGATTATCTTACGTGGTTGACAGTTGGGACATCAACTTTGTTTTCATACAACGGCTTCATTTCTTGATAATACGTCAATTGGGTGGAGAATCTACGCCGTTGAAATGGTAGAATAGCTCACTGAAAGGCGTGTTGAAGTAGCTGAAACAATATCTTCATTGGAAGGGCCACATCAAATACACGGTAGACTCGATGGTGTACATATCGTGATGAATGGACCATCCAGTCTTCTCAGTTAATTTTAGGGGACCAATGAGCGAGCATTTATTTCTCAGTTTATTGTATAATGCGTTTGACCCTACAGATGTGTGTTTGGGTTTGTATGAGTGCTTATGGTTGAGTGATCTACAGCGTTGAAACTATGGCGTCCACCGTGGACAGATAGTCCACCAGAGATCTGAGCCATAAAATTTATGGATTGACCCTGATATCCACCGTTTTGGATCCTTGATATCTCTTCACTATATGGACTTTTGATTGTGTTGGTGCATGGGCCATTCTAGTCATCCAGTGACATAGATGTATTGTTAGCATTTTCGAACCATCGATGGCCTTTTTACGTCCAACTGGCCCACCTGTGTGATGGGATGAACTAATTTTGTGGGCCACGTCACATACACAACATGGCCGACTGTTGAACGTCATGGATCTCATCCAAGCATGTTACTCAGTAGTTACTCCTGCGAATGGCTGAAAGATCATTTTTCAAGCTTTTGAAGAAGAGAAATCGACAAAGCATGAGGAAGGGACATCCACCGCATTTTGGTCCACATGAACTGTGTCACATCCAATCCATGTGTACGTACTTGCATTTCCCACTGCTTTCTATCTTCTACATTTTTTTTTCTTGCCAGGCTGCGTCTTCCTCACGATGCAGCTTATCCCAGCCGTGTGTTAGAGTTTCACAAGGACCTCATAGCCAATCATCCCATCACAGGTTGGTGGATGGATTGGATGCATCCGTTTAACCGTAAAGAGTTGGAAAGATGGACGACTACTGTTTGTAGATGCAACACACATAAGCTGTGTACCCGATCTCCTGGCCCTACAGATATTTTCCTGATGGGGAAATATATGGAAGGACCCACGTGATGCACGGATTGGATCTGACTTTTTATCATGTAGTGCATGGGCCACCGAAAGCATGGCCACAACATATCCACAGGTCTGGATTGTGTAAATTTTTTTTCCAAACATGGCGTGGAATTGGGACGGGACCAGATGAATCCCATCGCACTTAATCCCTTCTAATCCCACTGCCCAAACACACCTAGGTGGTGGGATGGTTGCAATACCACGACTCCCAAACACGTTCCCTGTTTGGTCATGGAATTGGTGACTACACCCAAACCACTGACAGTCCACTGACAGCATTAAATACATCATATCAGCCAATTCCATACACCTCAATACACCTAAAAACATTTGCCCAAACAGGGCCTAAAAGTGTAGTGAGTTACTATCGTAATTTACTTCCTAGGATGGCAAATAAGGACCCAGATTGTGAGTGACCTGTGGCAGGAGGCCGTGGGCCCACGTATATTTTTATGAAAAATTTACTCGGTTCATAGGGCAGATCCAAAACTCAAGTGGGCCACATCAAATGAGAGAGTGGAACCAAAATGTTCCCTTTCCAAAGCTTATTAGAGCTCACCAAGATGTTAATATGCCATCCAAACCATTACTCACAGGGTTACTATCATTCAGATAAACTGTATGCACAAATGATATCAGGATACTATAACTTGGAGCCCACAAAGTTTCCACTCGTGGACGCTCCATCCCCATAGTTTCGTGTTGTATTGCTCACATGAGTTTTTGATCTGCCTGATCCTTAGACTCCTGCCCCATTGTGATCTTAAAAAAATTAATGACCCTACTAGATTTGTCACGGGCATCTCTGTGGGCCCCACACAGATTCCGACAATCCCGGCAAATACCCTGGGAAGTTTTTAATGGTGAGTGTCTAATCACTACTGTTTCCTGTGGTGTGGTCCACTCGAGATTTTTCTATACTTAATTTCTGATATCATGTTATAAAATGAGCTGAAAAAACGGATGAACGGTGTGGATATAAGACACAAACGTCAGTATGGAAGCTGATGACAGTCTCAGGCGGCCACACCAGCTGAAGAAAGTGGTGAATGACCATCGAACAAATCTTTGCATTTTCCCTTTAGGGTCAGTTTGGGCGGTCGGATTAGAAGGGATTAGGTGGGATGGGATTCATCTGGTCGTGTGTCAATCCCACTCCATTTTTGGGAAGAATGGAAAAGCTTGGAATTACATTAAATAGAATTGCATTGGGTCTCATGCCAATTTCACTTAATGTTTGGGAAATTGTGTAGGTACCACAATGATGTGTGGGCTATATCCACACCGTCCACCCATTTATCGAGATTAGTTTAGAGCATGGGCCAAAAAATCAGGTAAATCTAAAGCTCAAGTAGACCCCACCAAAGAAAGCAATAAGGATTGACTACTCACCGTTGAAAACTTCTTTAGGGCTACATAAGTTTTGGATCTACCTCATTTTTAGGCCCATGCCATAAAATGAGGTTACAAAACAAATGAACGGTTTAGATATAACACATGTGTGTTATTCTCAGTAACTTCAAATAATGGTGGATATATCCATTCAATGTACCACCGTATTATCAACAAAGCATGGCATTAATTTTATCCCATAGCAATAGGCGACAATCCATACCATGGGTAATAATCATATTTTTTGAATCCCATCCCACCTAATCCCTTCTAATCCCACCGTCCAAACTGACCCTTAGTCACTTCTGGTTGACCATATCAACGGACTGGATGACAAATAAACATTATCTGCTTACAGCATCACACGTGTGTCGCGCGTGTTTTCGGCTTGTAAGATGCGCGACTACAAACAGCATTCCTGGAGCCAGACCAAAGGGCATGGGTATTTTCGGGATTCAACTTTCCCAAATCCCTCACACAAGACCTGCCCGCCTTCTGATATTTCAAAAAATTTCAAATCTAGCACAGAATCCCTTCTCTCCCATCCGTTCATTCCACATCTCCCCTTCTTCTTCCTCATCAAATCAACGGTCTTGATTTCTTCCCCCATTCAAATCCCGATTACAGGCCCACATCAACCAAACAGAAAACCCCATCTTCATCTCTCGTCTCTGTTTCCTTCCTTCAATCTCTCTCTCTCTCTCTCTCTCTCTCTCTCTCTCTCTCTCTCTCTCTCTCTTCAAATGTATCTGAGAAATCAAAGCAAAACACCAAATACTGTAAGCATTTGCCTCTTCTCTCTTCTCTCTCTCCCCTCTTCATTTATTTCTACAATTTTCTGATTTTCTTGAATTTTATTTCAAACCTTCATTCTCTCTCTCTCCTCTTTTCTTTTTATTGATATATTTATTTATTTTTCAAAAGAAAGAGAACATCGAAGAGATTCCGCCCCTTGACAAGCGTCGCAAGATCGGCATCGGCAAGATGGTGGGGCCCGCCAACAGCACCCGTCACCGACAGGCGTTCTCGGCCATCAACGCTGGGCAAGACACGGCAGATCCAACGGCTGCCGGGATTTCCGATTGCGGGAGTGGCGCCGGTGTTGAGTTCACGAAAGAAATGATTGAGTCCCTCTTGAATGAGAAAATGAAAGGGAAGAACAAGTTCGATTACAAGGTGGGTTTTCTGTCTTTTTTACAGGATTTTGATTTGAATTTTTTATTTTTTATTTTTTATTTTATGTTTATTGTTATTTTGTAGGGGAAATGTGAGCAAATGACAGAGTACATAAAGAAGCTTAGAGTCTGCCTAAAATGGTTCCAAGATGTTGGAGAAAGCTCGATTCTCGAGCAGGAAAGGCTTCAGAAGACACTGGAATCGGCTGAGAGAGCATGTGCTGAAACAGGTATTTATCAATTTTCATATTTCCGAGAGAATGGTTTTGGGTTCAGTTCTTTTCTTTTTCTGAAATCTGGTGACAAAAATGGCTTTGTTGTGTGTGTGTGGTGTGTGTGTGTGTGTGTGTGTGTGTGTGTGTGTGTGTGTGGTTTATTTCAACTTTTCTGTGAAATTCAATGCAATAAATGAGTTTTTTTTTTGGGTTTATTAATGATTTTTTTTTTTTTAAATCTAAATATTTTATCTATTTAAGTTTTGCAAAATTCGGTGAGATAAGTCCTTTTTTTTTGTCTGTTTATTTCAAGTTTCATTTTTTAAAAATTTTTTGGTGAAATTCCATGACATAAAAATGGTTTCTGTTTGATCTGTGTTTTCTTAGAGGCAAAGATGAAACAAAAGGAAGAAGAATTAAATGAGATGATTACAGAGCTTAGGAGGAAATATGATTCTTCGCAGGATGAACTTACAAAAGAGAAAGCTGAGAAGTTGGTGAGACTTTTAAAAAACAGCTGTTATCTATGAGCAATTTATATTATTTATTGTTGATATTTGTCTCTTTCCTTTTATGAATTTAAAATGCAGGTGGCAATTGATTCTCATAGGAAAGAGATTGAGGCAAGAGTTACTTCTGAAAAGTTGCAAGCTTCTTTGTCAGAAGAGCTTGAAAAAGCTCATCAAGAGGCATTAACCTCCAATCAACAGGTAATTCGGTTGTTTTCTTTAACTCATTAATTTATTCCTTTTTACATCAATTTCATTTTGGATAAATTTCAATCGAAATTCCCATCTGTGTATTGTTGGATTTTGTAGATAGCATCTCTTCAGGATATTAACAAGCGGTTGCAAGAATATAACACGAGTTTGCAGCAATACAACAGCAAGCTTCAGTCGGATGCGGCATCAGCTGCTGAGAACATTTCCAAGTTGCAGAAGGAAAAGAGCACAATTATGGAAAATCTAAGCAACTTGAGGTGTCATAATGGTTTGTTGCAAGAACAATTGAATTCTTCCAGAGTGAGTATTTCTTACATGTTATTCACTTGCTTATGTAATTACATCTTGTATTTTAAATAAATCGTTTGATGCCATCGGGATCTAGCAGAACTTGTATCCGAATGAATTTTATATGCGATTGAATAGTGTTAAAATTCCAGAATTAGTTTTTGGTGCGAGTGATGGCGCATGATTAAATTGGAAAAAAATTGGTGCTAGATGTAGAAAAATCTTAGTAATCTTATTTGCGAAGTAGAACATTTATGGGTTATGTCCATCTGTTCTGCCCTTTCTGATTGACAATCTCATCATATATTCAGGATCACTGTTTCTACCTTTACATGCATGGATATATGTGGTGTTATTGGTGGTGATGGCAACTGATGATGGATGTTGCTTGCTAAAGACATTGCTTGCCCTTTGGCCATATTTTCCCTCTAATCATGCTTGGCTACATGAGAATTGAGAGCTGATTATGCAGCGTTACTGGCCAAAAATTGACTCATTCTGTTAGTAAGATGATATATGGCATACCTTGTTCACTTTGTGGTGAAGTAGATACACATGGCTTATAAATAGTTCATTAGATTCGATAGTTTCTATGATTAGTTGCACCATACTGAGTCATTTGCCCAGTCAGCTGGGTTTTTGTTGCAAAACTAACAATTACTTTATGCTAGAATCGAACAGCCAACCTCGTTTGTCAGAACCATAGCATGCAACCACCATACTTGGTTGACACTAAATCTCTCATTCTGTTAACACCAAGTCACTCATTCTGTTATTGTTTCCAACAAATTTAAATGCATTAAACAATAAAATTTAAATATTAAAATATTGAGTCAAGCCGGTTAAAGACATATTGAGTCAGGCCGGTTACAGACTTGGTCTAGTCTTCGAGTTAACCTGACCTGGCTAGACATCGAGTCAAGTTGAATTTTTGAACCATGCACCGTAGAACTGTCAATATGAAAGTTCAAGAGTCTCTAGATGAGTGGAGTGATTGCTGTATCTGGACAGTTTATGGTTGAAGCTATGGGATAGGTGGTGGGCAGATTGCGGGGGATGGGGTATATAGTTGGGCTAGCTAATGGATTGTAGCTCAGGTTGTGATTTAGTGGCTGCTGCAGGTTGAAGGGCTCAGAAGTAGGGGCCAGGTCATGGACTGTTTAGGAGATGCATGTGGACATATTCATGGCTAAATCTAGGGTAGATTTTTGGCTTGGGTCCTAGAGCTTTGCTAAGCCCAAATGCGTCTCCAACTCAGCTAATGCACACGGCACTTATCGCATACAGGTGAATATCCAAGCCATTCATCAACTGAACCTCTGTGTAGATGCTATTTCCGTAAGATAAAGGTGGCCCCTTTGGTGTATCATGATATTAGAAATAAGTGGACAGGTTATAAAACTTCAACCAATTTTTTCACAACCATACATTTGTTCATTTTACTGTGTTCCACCTGAAAAGTGGACCAACCTGATTCTTGGGATAGGGAATTGACATAGTGGTGCACTTCTGATAGATTTGGATATTGCACCCATCTGCTATGCTGGCACATGTCTTGGTGTGTGCGTTAGCTGACTTGTCGATGCTTGTAGGCTTAGTAAAGCTCTTTGTTGCAATTTGGAACAATTTAGGGTGATGACGGGAATGGATATGGCTCAACTGGATTTGTCTGTATCAGTTGGTTTTGGTCCTGTATCAGTCTGCTGGCTTCTTTTGTAGCGGACCAAAATCCGAGTTGTATAAAAAGTACTTATAACCATGTTACCAGCACACTTTGTCTGTACAAAATATTATATCAGATGAGACTATTTATATTTATGATATATTTAGATTAGACGTACAAAAATTGTTAACTAAACTCTCAAAGTTGGTTAGACATGAATAACATCTTTAATACTTTTTGGGCAGTTTTGTCAATAGACAATAGGTCCATAATGAGAATGATATGGATCATAGGACAGTACCATATCCCACATTCTTTATTTATGTGTAGGCAGGTAGATGACATGTAACTTGTGCCCCTGTGTGCAGAAGTTAAACTTCTTTGTTTTATGCAACTATGACATTCTATTGATAGTTATGTCTGCTTAATAGAATTCCTGAAAACATGATGTAAGTATACTATTACATATACATTATGTATTGTTTTGTAGTTTTTTCAAGATTTCATATGGAGCTTGGGTTTGAGTCAGGACCAATGTAGAGTCGAATAGCATTTTGAATAGGGTGCATAGCATATCGCTACTTAGTTTATTGTAGCCAAGTCATGCCAAAACAGTTATGTAACAGCCGTTAGGTAACATAGTTTATTGTAGCCAAGTCACTCCAAAACAGTTACGTAACAGCTGTTACGTAACAGTCTATTGTAGCCAAGTCACTCCAAAACAGTTATGTAACAGCCGATAGGTAACACTAACGGTGTTAACTGTTATGCATTATGGAAAAATTAACCCGTAATGGCCAATAACAGTCTTGTAACGGTGATAACAGCCCCGCAATAGTCGTTACAAGGCTAAAATAGGTTTTTCAAAAGAAAAAAAAAAAGAATCTGATGGGGGCCCTAACAGCCTTTACGGCTTGTATTCCTTGATCTTAGCCATCTAGATAGCACAAATTCTAAGAAGTACACGCTATTTCATGTGTAAAGTACACTATATGTAGCATGAGTTGTATTGTAAGTAGCATATGCTACAGTCTATGTCATGCTACTACAGTTTTTGTTTGTTTTTACTCTAAAATCGTAAATATTTTGTTCTTAGTTTGTTAAGTTAGTTCATCACCTGTTGAAAATTGCCGACTCATCCGTCTCATATGTGGTGCTGAAGTACAACTGTCTAGACCATCCAAACTGTGGGTCCTATTGTGTATGGAGAGTATCTCTGGAATCACACATATCAAACAATCATAAACATCTATATAGACATGTCAAGTGAATAGATGAAGAGTTATTACCATTTTAAATGAAGTAAATCTGACGCTGGAGCATAACCCTAAATGATGAATAAAAGCATATGAAAGAGGGTTTCAAAAGTCCTAACCCTCTTTTGCACTACACCTCTAGCCCTTAAAAGAAATCTCATATTCGATTTCTCAATCCATTCAACTGTTCGAGATGAAAATCCAGGGGATTGATTGGCCTTATGAGAAGATTCTTTGGCTAAATTTTCACGAACATTGGAGTCCAAACAAAGGAGAAGATAGATTCCCCCATTTCACATCCACACAGCTATGGAGCTCAAGATTTGTTTTTTTTATACACATTTAAAGCTAAATAGAGGAACGTTTTTTACTCTTAATCTCAGTTAATGAGTTATATTTCATTTTGATTGATTTAGGGGTTTTTTTTTTTTTTTTTTCATTTTTCTTTTTGGGAGGCAGGTTCCCATGAACTGTTATATGATAAGCTTGTTCTACGGCCAACTTTTTTTTTTTTCGTGGGGCCTATTGTGGTGTGTGTGGAATGGCATCCAACCTGTCCAGTCCATCATGTGGCCCATCATGCCATACTATGATACTAATGGTTTTTGAATGGCTTATGGTTTTTTTTTTTTCTATAGTTTGGCCCGTGTGATTTCTTGATAGGCCTAATTTTGTTCTCTATGGGGGTCCATTGTTTTTATGGTGTGGTTGGTATCTAACCTATCCTGTCCAACAGGGTTGATCCAATCATAATGTGGGCCACCAAGCTAAAAGGAGGGTAACTGTCCTTTGTTTTCTAAGGGTGGCCTACTCGATTAGTGGTTTTGGCTTGAATATAAGTGGGTTGACTTTTGATAATTTGTTTTAACATGCTTTTACTCCAAAAATGAAGCATATTTTTTCTAGTTTTTTTTTTTTTTTTTTTTTTTTAAATTTATTTATAAATTTGCTATTTTTTAATTTGCATTTTTTTACTTTTACTATACTTTTCCTATTATTTTAATTAAAACACTAGGGTTAAACATTCTCTCTGGTGTATAACTTGGTACTGTTTAACTATCCTAATGCATATATGTTTACGCATGAAGTTTTGATCTCTTCTTTCCGTCCATTGAGACTTTGCAAACTTTTGCTTCTTCCCTTTTGTTCCGGATGTTTACTCAAGCTTGCTGTTTAAGTGTGTTCATATGAATGAATCGATCTCTCAGGCATCTCAACAAGAGGCTATAAGGCAGAAGGATATGTTGACGAAGGAAGTGGGATGCCTTAGAGGTGAACTGCAACAAGTGAGAGAGGATCGTGATCTCCAATCAGCCCAGGTGCAGGATTTAAAAGGCCGAGATAGTAAGACACAATGAATGTTCTGGGAAATCCACTATTGAGTTGGAGATGCTAACAGCAAAAACAAATTTACTTGAGGTTTGTTGACTCTCTCTCTCTCTCTCTCTAAAATTTATTTTCTTATTCTTGCACTTGTTTGTCAAGTGATTAATCTTTTTTGAAATTTTCTTTTAGGAAACTTGTTCTTCACAGAAAGAAAAAATAAGAATGTTGGAGTGCAGACTTGCATCTGCAAATGATAAAGTGCAGGTTAGTTACATTGTAGAGTTTCTTGAAGATGCTTCATAGACATGATCATACTACTTCACTACATGCCAATTTGGTGCGTGCTCAAGATTTTAGGTAGGCTCCACTTTGTACATGCCATGCCTTACATCAGGTCTATTTGGTCACTAGGGGTGCTGCATGTGTATGTTGAATGTTGACTATTGGCCATTGCTTTTTCAAGCATCCATCTTTTACGCATTGCTCACCTAATAAGTGGACATGCCTGATTTTGAGCTATGATATATACATGGTTGGTCCATCTGATGAATGAATTACACCTCAAATATTGTGCCACATTGGCATTTATTGGGAGAAATGCAAGTAACAATTGCATTTCTTTTCCACCTTGTTACCTTTGTAGCTTTATCAGATTGCTTTTGAAGGTGACATTGCATTTGATTTATCTTGATGTTTATTTTGTTCATATAGATGGCTGATTCAACTGCCTTAGAGAGGATAACAGAATGCGAAAGACAAAAGAAAGAGTTACAGGACCTAAAGAATCGCCTAACAGATGCAGAATTTCAAATTTTAGAAGCAGAGCGGCTTCGCAAGAAATTACTTAACACCATACTGGTACATTTTCTACTCTTCTGTCAGTAATACAACAATTTATTTGACCTTAAGTAAAATTTTAGTTGCTGATTAAAAAGGTTTATTTGATCATGAATCTTTTATAAACTGCAGGAACTTAAAGGCAACATTCGAGTATTCTGCAGAGTGCGTCCTTTGTTACCTGACGATGATGGTTGTGGAACAGAAGCACAGGTTGTTTCTTATCCTACGTCAACTGAGCTTCTTGGACGGGGCATTGAATTGATGCAAAGTGGTAAGGTTTTGGTTCTTATTTTATGCCATCCACTATTGCAAATTATTGGTGCAAGTTATTTTTATGAGGAATTATATAATCATTGACCTGTAAATATGCATAGTATCCACACATTCTCAGTTTGCACAAATGGGACTCATGATCTAAGCTATTGATTTGATGACCCGCACCATTTATAGACCGTGCCAAAATATTCCAAAATTGAAGATCTTATCCATCCATCCAGTCGTTGCTCTTTCATCACCTGAATGTAGATAGTTGTTGTATTTCTTTATATAAAGATCTATATATGCAAAAATAATAAAAGGTTAGGATTATTCCATTGAGGAATTTTTTCGAGTATGATCCACGCTGCAGGTATATCATTAGGTCGTGATTCTCACGAGAAACAAAAGATTGGGAGACCTATACAGTTCGTCGGTTTGTGGATCATATTATTTTTCTGCTTATATAATGTTCAATTCAGTGTTTTAAATAGCGGTAGCGTGATGCGTAGCGCTCAACCCTCTATAGTATGTAGCGTAAATACGTAGCGTGTAGCGTAAGCTACACGATACTTCTATTTTTCAATTTAAAAATAGGACAAATATAATAAATAGTGAAAAAAAAAGGAAAAAAATATAAAAATGTCTAAAAGATGATTCATTTTATCAATTATAAGCATGTTCAAAAAAGTTATTAGTTATCATTTATCAAAAGACAATCCACATATATAAGCCAAATCAAATAATTTACATCAACAACTTTCTAAGCAAACCACTTTAATTAATAATGTCTAATTGAAACACAAGTCACAATTATGAAAAGAAATAAAAACCTCATAGGTTAAAAAGTATCAAGTACAATACAAGTGTCACATTTCTCAACATTAGAAACAAAGAAAACCTGAAAAAATAATAAAAAACTAAAATAGTAAAAAAAATACATTGTAGCTTACGCTACGGACGCTACGCGCACGTAGCTGTAGCGTACGCTACGACCCCTGTAGCGTACGCTATAGGGGATTTACGCTACTTGGGACGCTACGTAGCACTACGGCCACGCTACCGCTACGCTACGGATGCTATTTGAAACACTGGTTCAATTTCATGTTACATGGTTGGAAGATTTGAATCAAGGTTAACACATTGGTGTTACAACTTACAACACCATAATAGGTGTCTGGTTTTATTGTTATACAATGGTAATAGTTGCTCTGAAATGGTAAACGGTACACTTAAGCCCATGTCATTTCTTTTACTTTATGAGATATTTGGCCCATGGAAAATAATGTTGATTTTATTGAAAATGGTGTTGTAAAGCATAATCTAGTACCATGCTATTAAAAAACAGCTCGTGTAAATAATGAAAACTATTCCATTATACTCGGTTGTTATTGATAAAATAATGGCTGTAATTCTGAAAACAACGGTTGTTATTTGACATGTTTCTGTTAGATCAATATAATGAAGAGTGGCCATTCCCATTATAATGGCTATTATGATGTGTGCTATGATTCCATTTTAAACACTGGCATTATCTCTAAAGCATCTGATACTAAATCTCTCAAAAAAAAAAAAGAAAAAATAAAATCTGATACTAACTTATTTACCATCGGAAACAGGGCAAAAGTATCCATTCACTTTCGATAAAGTATTCAACCACGATGCTTCACAACAAGATGTTTTGTGGAAATCTCACAGCTGGTTCAGAGTGCCCTTGATGGTTATAAGGTGATCCTCACCATTTCACTTATGTTCATTGTCGAATGGAATAAAATAAATGTCTTGTGGTTTCTTGAGTGGTATTTTCCTTTTGACTTGTGTTCTTTGAATTAAGAACTTGAAAAATCTCACATAATTTAGGTCATTGGTAACAGTTTACATTTGTAGAGGTCTCAGTGGATCGTGTTTCAACAAGTATGACAGAACTTCTCATGGAAACAATCAACTTTTGTAAAAAAGCAAAATCTGTGCAAATTTTAAAGCCTTGAAAGTGTCTGTTTAAGATTTAACAATGCACCCACACACTGTTAATCATTTTTGCTTTTAACGATGACACCTGGTATTGTCTTGAAGTTATTCAATGCATGGTTTCAGTAGTTTCAATATCCTTAACTGGTGCTATGTTTTTTCATTCAATACTTCAGTGGATACTGTCTTGTATACTATCCGCTAAGGTAGTGTCATTATTCATATGATTGAAAATGATTATATGCAGTTTTGCTATTAATTGCAATAGAGTTTATTTGTATCTTTATGTTTTTTAGCATTTAGCAAGAACGTTGTGGTTGGTAGGTCTGTATTTTTGCCTATGGTCAGACGGGTTCTGGCAAGACATATACCATGATGGGTAGACCGGAAGCTCTGGAACAGAAAGGGCTGATACCCCGTTCATTGGAACAAATATTTCAAAGTAGCCAATCCCTATCATCTCAGGGGGTGGACATTCAGATGCAGGTTAGCCTTTATTATTATTATTATTTTATTATTTATAAATGTCTTTCTTTTTTATAT